>CABHPH010134043.1:0-82165 GCA_902168325.1 Peromyscus nudipes | reverse complement strand
CAGAAAGAGGAAGTGATGTAGCTGGGTGGAGAGAGGAAGTAAGATGGCAGGGCACAGAAAGGTATACAGGCGTGAGCACATAGGAAGTAGCTCTCTTGGGCTGAGGATTTCCTAGCAGTAAGAACTTGTGGCTATGGCTTGTTCTATTCCTCTGATCTTTCAGCTCTCACCCCAGTATCTGGCTCCAGGGGTTTTTTTTATTAATAAGACCATTTAGCAATTCGTGTTACACTTTAGGAATTCAAGAAGAACAAGGTCACATTTCCTGACACTTCCGGAGCTTGGAGGATACAGCAGAGGCTGAAAATAAACAATCACCCTCTGCTAAGGGGCATGCGACATTTGCCAGCTCTGAGATGCACACCTCTCCACATGTGAACAGTTCTGAACTAGACTCCACACCTTGAACTCTGGTACCTCACAATGTCCAGCCACTTTATCTAAACAGCCTAATCTACACAAATAACAAGTGAGTAGCAAGGACAGACTGTGTAAGCATCTAGAAGCAGATGGTGCAGCTCCCAGCCAGAGTTCTGAGAACTGCTAGCTGAACTGAGGGACCCTAAGGGGTCCTAAGGAGGACACTTCACAGAGGAAGGGGCATGGAATACAAATTGAAATACTGGAAGTCACGCTGTTGTGTAGGAAGGGTCAGAAGTACTCCAGACAAGAATGAAAGAGAAGCCAGGTTTCTGACCCTAAGACCTGAGAGGCTTCCAGTCTTCCTTCACATGACTGCACATGAAGGGACCTTGGGTACCGTGAGGGCTTGTTTTGCCACGAGCACCCTGAAAGGAAATGTCCCACCTGTAGAGGAGAAGGCTCTGCAGGGCCAGCCTGGCTCCCAGAACATCATGGGATGGACATCATCATGTCCCCCTCACAGAAAGCTAGGCACAGAGGAAACAAAGTCATCTCACTGGCAATGAGTTAGCAAATGGCCACACTACGATCAGAATCCTTCCTTGTGGGGAGAAAACCCATCTTCCTCACATAGCATTTCCAAAGCAGGGCTCTTGTGAAGAGTGGCTGGGCCTAAACGAGCCCCTGAGGGAAGATGTTCACAGAGGGCAGACACAGATAAATGCAGGTGAGGCCTGCAAACTGAGAGACAAAAACCTAATCATCTGCCAGCCATTTTCCATGGGCACATGATAAAGCGGCCTCCATGGGTCCTTCCAGGGCTGACAGAATCACAACAGACAACAGACAGCTCAAAAGGCAACCGTCTTTAGATGAACCAACTCTTAGAAGAGAAGAGAGAACTACATGGGAGTCCTCAGCACTATCCCATCCGGAATCCTGAGAGAAGAGCTGGAGGCAACCTTAGCCTCATTGGACAACTGTGTTACTAAGCCACAGCAGGCACAGCCCTACGGCATCCAAACCCTTTGCATTTTCACAGCCCTGAACTGAAATCACTGAAGTGCAAAACAGCGAAGATAACAAAAGATTGAGAAATTATTAATTTATGTTTATCTTTATTTCTATATTTCTGTTAATGATTTAAGAGAGAATACATGTATAGTAATATCACCATATCCACAAGAAAGCTTACTCACATCTGGTTTGTATACATGTGTTAAATTTCAAAGCATAAAATAAATCAGACAATTTGGTTAGGAACATAGAGAATAATAATAAAAATCAAATTAATTTTAATATGGATAGGCATAATATATTTATATAGAAAAAGGTATATTAATATAGGCTGCACCTTCCTTAGAAAATGAATTCTTTCGCTCTGCAGTTCCAGGATTGAACTCAGTACACATTAGGCAAGTGTGTTCCAGTGCTGAGCCATATTAAAAAAAAAGAACAAACTGGGGCTGGAAGGCTCAGCGGTTAGGAGCACTGGCTGCACTTCCAGAACACACATGTTCCATTCCCAACATCCACATGGCAGCTTACAATCACCTATAACTCCAGCTCCAGAGGACCCAACAACATCTTCTGGCCTCTGTGGGCAGTGCATGCATATGGTACACAGACACACAAGAATGGAAACAAAACACCCATAAAATTAAAAACATAAATTAATAAAAAAAATTAAGCACCAAACTGTAGGCATTCTTTCAAGTCATGAGAGTTTTGTTTACAAAAGCACCTGTGCTAAGGAGTTTTTTCCCTGTTGCATTTAAGAATTATGAAACAGCTGAGGTGGTTGTGCAGACCTTTAATCCCAGCACTTGGGAGGCAGGGGCAGGCGGATCTTTGTGAGTTCAAGGTCAGCCTGATCTACAGAGCTATTTCCAGAACAGTCAGGGCTACACAGAGAAACCCTGTCTCGAAAACAAACAAACAAACAAACAAGAAGAATCACAAACTAAGCCAGGTATCTTGGCACACGCCTGTAACCCAGCTTTGGGAGACAGAGGCAAGAGGACCAGGAGTTTAGGGCCAGCCTTAGCTGCAGTGTGAGTTAGAGACCAGCTGGGCTGCACGACCCCTAACTCAGCAAACAGACAAAATAATTAAAAGGACAACCAAAGGACACAACGGGTCAGATCTGTCTGTGAAGGGTCCAAACCACAGGGTTGGGCCTCAATGTCAGAAACTTAGAAAAAATGCAGGAGGATAACACAGCCTGTAAACCATGAGCAGCAAAAAGCGATGGTCCCAGAGCAAGGCTAGGACGCAGGATGTGCAAAGAACTACGCTGTGCACAGCCACAGGCTCTCGAAACCACGCTCAGAAGAGGCCCAGCTGGAGCAGACGGAGTGGGGAAGGCAGTGCCCCGGCTTTAGCGAGCCAGATTTATTACGTTTGAGGGAAGAAGAGAACAGGGAAGTGCCCCAGGCACCTGTAAGAAGCAGTTTTCTCCAGGGTCAGCCTCAGGACACTCACTGAAAGACAGGAAAGAACCCTAAGGGTGACAGCTGCTCTGAGCTGCTATTCACACTACAGGGAAGATGTTTTTACATTTTTCTCAACAAATTGCTTCAAAGGCAAACTGGTGTCATTCTGCTGGAATCAACACATTTGGTGCAGCATCCTAGGGCAGAAGCAGGAATGCCTCAGAATGAACAGGTGTTATCTTCACAGACTAAACTAAAATGCTGCATGTATGTTCTTTAAAAGAGGTTGCCAGTTCCTGGAGAAGTTCCGTGCACATAGATAGAGGGAAAAAATGCAGAAAAAAAAAGTAGAAAATGGTAAAGAAGACAGATTGGCTTTTTTATTGTCTGTTTCTCCCAAAGTCCTGAAGCCCCAAGTGATCAGCTCTGGATCACAGCTTATTGACAGCAAGGCCTACCCTGGGGAAAGCCTTTGGTCCTGAAGCAAAGACATGGCTTTGTGCAATTTATGAAACAGCTAGAAGAGAGGTTTCTTACCGATTTCCCCTGATGATATGAAATGTCCAACTTCCAGGAAAATATCTCTCATATAAAGCTATGAATTGCCTAGAGACGTGAGCACTATCTATTTCATCAGACTTTTATTTAGCACATACTTTGAGCCAAGTACAACAACAGGCAACAAATTAAAGCCATCTAATGCTGTAAATGTTTCAAAACTAGACAAAATGTTCATTCTCTCATATAAACAGTTAAAAGACAGAGTCCTGCTTGACACGGCTAAGGGTGTGAAGACAGCAGTGGCCTTGTCTAGATGCTACAAATTCGCTGTCATGACTCTGTCACTACCCCAAGATGACAGTTGGTATATGAGTTTAATCAAAACTTCCCAAGTGCTCATTCTTCGAAACTCAGCATTCTCAGAGCTCAGTGAGTGGAGAATGCTTGCCCAGTACTCTTCAGATCCTAGGCATGACCTCTGAGGACCAGAGACCAAAAGAAAATAAAACCACTGCTCTGCAAAATGAAGACAGTCTCCTCAGGGCCTTAGAATTCCTCCACCCTTGCACAGTACCATCTCCATGTGTTCTCCTGTTTTCTCAGAAGATCAATTGAAATAAAGCAACAGAGAAAATAAACAGTCTCTGTCTGTCTTACTTCTCATCTCTTTTGAGTGCAAAACACAGCCTCTTGATGCTCCTCTAAAGATGTAGGGTGCCTCCCATGGCTATACACACACTTGCTTAAGAAATGCTAGAACAAGCCAGGCATGGTAGCTCAAGCCTATAATCCCACCAGTCAAGAAGCTGAGATAGGAGGAGTGCTGTAAGGTCCAGGCCAGCCTTGGACAGTGAGTTCAAGCCAGCCTGAGCTACTGAGTGAGATTCTGTCAGGAAGAAAGAAGGGAAGTATGACTGAGAATTCCTGAAAAAAGCTGTGTGTACAAAGGCTGGGGAATTTGGAACGTTGCAGGGTTGGGAGCCTAGTTACTCCTCTTAGGCTGTATTTAGCCCCTAAGGAGCCGCCCCTTGCCTACCTCTGTGTCAGATCTGACATCCTGATGATAAACATAAAAACCTTCGAATGTGCTAACTTAACAAAACCCTATCCTCCACCAATGGAAGGGCTAAGGATGTTAGCAGCTGACATCTGAGGCCTACAGTTGAGAATCCTCCATCCGGGTGTAACTCACCTCTCTGATAGTTCTACCAAGTAATGCCTTGATTTACAATGTTCTTTGTTCTCTTGCTACAAAACTCCATAAAACTACATCCATATTGGAAAACATGGAAGTGGAGAAATCTAAACTGTGCTCCCGTGGCCACGGTCACTCACATTTGGCTCCAGAATAAACTATCTCTTAATCTCTTTGAATTGACTGCTGTGTTTTGGAGGGACGAAGGTAGAGAAAGAGAAGGAGAGAAGGGAGGAGGGGGGGAGGGAGGGAGGAAGAGAAGGAGGGTTGGCTTAATGTCTTCTCTTATTTTATTACTTCTAAAAGCTGTATTTGTCCATTCAAGAAAATCAACTTATTGTTAGAGGTATTGTGGTTTAAAATATTAAATCTAATTTCACAGTGGAAATTATTTAAATACTCCTAAAACACAAAGAAGTGAGCTCACGTGCCCATGTCAAGGGTTCATCACCAGCCCACAGACCCCAGTAGCTCTCATGCACTATCAACAGCAGCTACCGAAAGGAATTCTGATCTCACCTGTCTAAAGCAGAAGCTCTTGACCTCTGAACCCTCCGAGCTGACCTTAACGTCCTGGAAGGCTGAGTGTCTTGTTTTTCATTAATACCTGAAGAACTTCATCCTACCTACCTCTCATGGGAGACTTCATGGCAGCTTCCACCATCCCCACCAGGAGCTGGAGACTTTTGGGGTCTTGAGCCAGCCCAGATGCAAAGGCTGCCAGGGCATCTGCGTGACGTCCAAGGTACTGGAGGGCAACACCCTGTCGGAAGTATGCCTGGAAATACAGGAAAAATAACATAGATTTTTATTTATCACATTGCTGTTTGGAGTGCCCACAGGGACTCTTTATCAGGTCTCTAAATAAGATACCTGTGGCTCAAAACAGAATAAAGGGTTCATAATCAACTCATTTCTTCTAAACATCACAAACTATATTTCTTCTATGAACTTACATTTAAAATTTTCTTTCATTTCTCAGACACACTGATTGTATTCTATTCCTTGGTATTTATTCTCATATTGCTTCTAAATCATTTAAAACACAGTTCTTAGGCTGCAGCTATACCTCAGGTGGTACAGTGCTCATCTACCAAGCGCAAAGCCCTGGGTTCCACCCCCAGCACCACATAAAGTCAGTGTGACAGTCCAACAGAAATTCTCGTTCTTAACTGGCCCTGGTAGCCATGTAATCACAGCACTTGAGAGACATAGGAAGAAGGATTAAGAGGCCAAGGCTGTCCTTGGAAACACATAAGTATGAGACACCCTCCTTAAGGATGGCTATCTGGAAATTTCCTGGTATCTTATCAAGGTACCTGGCATGATACATTATTAACAAAGAAGAGTGAAATGCAACTGTGTCACATGTCTGGTTTTATCATGCTGTAGTTTGCTTCTCTGCTGTGTGATAAAACAATGATAAAAACCAACTTGGGGAAGAAAAGCTTTTATTTGGCTCATGATACGGTCTATCATCAAAACAAGTTCACACACACACACACACACACACACAAAGCAGCATGCACACATCATTGTTTTAAAAATCAGTTTGGACACCCACATTTGTTGTTGTTTTGTTTGGGGGTTCTGATGGATGGTTTTTGTTGTTTGAAACAGGACCTCACTATGTAGCCCTGGCAGGCCACCACTTCCTTGTGGCTATTCTTCTGTCTGCCTTTACTCACCACACCTGACTATGGTTACATGCTCTGTGGGGTTTCAAACATACTTTAAAATAGTTACCTAAAACATGTGTGCTTTCCTTCAAAACAACCAAGATTATTGTCCTTTTCATTCTTTAATTGGTTAGTTTTAAAACTGATTAAAACAAAACAAAACAGAACAATGAGAACACAGGAGACCATTTCAGCTAACTAAAGAAATTATCAGAGAGTTGAAAAATATTTAACTAAAGAACTCTTTTTAAATTCTGTTTATAAGCTGGGCGTGGTGGTGCACGCCTTTACTCCCAGCACTCAGGAGGCAGAGGCAGGTGGATCTCTGTGAGTTCCAGGACAGCCAAGGATACACAGAGAAACCCTATCTAGGAAAAAAAATCAGTTTGTGTGTGTGTGCTCCAGCGTAGACAGACTGAGGTGTTTCCTGAGACCAAGCCTCTCCCTGGGATCAGGCTAAACCAGCTGTCCAGCTTCTGCACAGCTGAGACCACAGGCATGGACCACCACACCCAGTTTTATATGGATTCTTTTCATGTAGACCAAGGTTTTGGAGCTTCCAAGGTAAACAATTTCCCCAGACCCTAAATTTAGAGCTTCAATCATAATGTGAAGCCAGTTTTGTGAAGTGCAGTTTGCTTTTCAAGTACACAGACAACAATCTACTGAAGGGTCAGAGTGCCACTCTGGCGCACACAAACATGAAGACAAAACACTCCCCATACAAAATAAAAAATCTAATTTTTAAAATTATTACATTATTAATGTGCTTTTTTTATACAACATCTGTCTCTAAAATAATTGGCTTCTCTCTCTACCTACTCTTACAATATTGTTTACAACACAAATTTAACTTTGTTCAGTTAAACACACTTGCCCATTTTCACAAATGACATTCATGTCATCTAAAGGAAGTTTCAAACTCTTGAAATGACTGCTTAAAATGTACATCTACACTTTCTCTCACACTGTAAGCACATAGAGAACATGGGAGCAGGTGACTCTCATATTCCCACACAAACCCACTTATCTCATTTTTGTAGCAATGTGTTCACGTAATCTGAAGAAGATAAAAGACAATTCCGGGTTTCCACCAAGAACTAACCCATAAACAGAAGGAACGCTCAAATGACTGTGGGCTGTTTTGTCTCTATGGGTTTAAACTGGCAGAGCTGTAAAAATGAAGGCATCGTGAGCCGATAACCCGCCCGTAAGTGTGCTTTCCTTGCCTCCTCTCACTAGACTTGGCCTCTGTTTCCGTCTTTAATGTGTTTTCAGACATTGTTTCATTTCTGACTCATGTCACATTTAGGGGGTTAAAGTAATACAGTACACCTAGGAATAACCATAGTTCTGTAGGTCTAGAAGGGATGTATAAGGCTTAAATACAGGTATGCCCTGGTTTATATAAATATATATATGTAGCTCGCATGTAGTGGGACAACCAGAAAGCCCGAAGACCCAGGCAGGCTGTGCAGGAGGATTACCAGCATTTGAGGCCAGCCTGATCTCCGACCATCCTGGGCTCCAGAGGGAGACCCTACCTCAAATTAAATAATAAATAAATAATATTTAAGTATGTATGTACACATATACATAAATGTGTTGGGTATCTATAAGTAAGAATTATTGCTTATGGAGAGAGATAAACAATATATAGAGTTATTGGTTTCAGGTATGCATTGTAAGAAACAAAATCTTAAATATTTAGTCTTAATTTTGAAAAGTTCTTATATGCTTAAAATAAATCACCCATTATTTCACTGAGAGATCAATGATTTCGTGGTTTCTGAAGTAAATTACTACAAGCATGTTTTACTTGGCTTACCCCGGGGAAGTAAGCCAAGTTCAGTAACAAATGCAAGCTGTAAATGACAGATCCTCAAATAAGGTGGAAGGTAAAGACGGACACTCAAGGTTGTCTTTTGCTCTCATGCATACCATGGCATGCCTACACACACACACACACACACACACACACACACACACACACACACACATACACACACATAATCTAAAGATGCCAGTTGTGGTCCCAAGTGACATGGCAGTGCTAGAGACTCAGCCTGTTTCATTTTCCTTGGACTCAAAAGGAGATGAGAAGGGTAATGTTGGACTCATGCTTCCCACAGCTTTAGATTCCTTTCTTCAGAAGCAGAGAGAAGGCTCCAAGGCCTTCTTCATTCCCACACCCTCCAGACACTGGCAGTGCTCAGCAGTGTTCCGTTGGGGTGAGACGTAACGTCTGAACAACACGCTCCACATCAAGGGGGCACTAAGTGCGGATCCCCCACCTCTTTTCCCAGCAACAGGTCACTAGAGAACAAAATTACCTTTTTAGATGTCTGTGAGAGATAAGCCGCAATAAAATTCAAGCTAAAAATGATGAAACCTAGATTGTAGTTTATTGTGACAGATTACAGAGAATTCAGCATGGCACTTGACAAAGAACAGAGCTGACTTCTCTGCTAGTTAATGAGAGGAGACTTAAGAACACAAGATTCTATCTAGATTAAGAGAATATACAGAATTGCAATATATCCTTAATTATTAAAAAATAATATTTACCCTTCTCCACAGTCCAGCTAGGTGAGTCTACTTGATCCTGCCCACCACATACCACCCATAACTGGCAGATGTAGCCTGGTGCCCACATCCAGTACCCTGGCCTAGTTTAGCTACAACTGCCTGCACTGCAATCAACCTCTAGGCTTCCACTAGGAGCTGCCCTGCCAGATCCCACCCCACACAGCATCCAGCCTCTCCACTCAGCCGGACAGATCCTGCACATCATTCTCCAGGGTCTAGCTGGACAGGTCATCTACACAAAAAGTAAGGGGAGAAACATCATAGTTAAATGGCATCATACATCCAATGGACTAATGGATATCTGAAGAATATTCCACCTGAATACCAATGTACATTCCACTCAGCATCAAACAGAAGCTTTCCTAAAATAGACCACATCCTGGAGGTACAAAGCAAATCTCTACAAATTCAGAAAGAGCGAAACAATTCCATGTATTTTACCTGACCATAATGCAATAAAAGTTCAAATTGACAGCAAACAAATCTCTAGTAAATGCACAAACTTATGGAGATTAAACAACTCCTAATTGGATGATGAACATGTCAAAAAAGAAATCAAGAGAGAAAAAATAATTTCTGGAACTCAATGAAAAAGAAAACACAACACAGCAAAACCTCTGGGACACAATGAAAGCAGTCCTTTGAGGGAAATTTATAGCTCTAAGTGCTTAGATTTAAAAACCAGAAAGGAATGACTTAATGATACAACTCAAAATGTGCAAGAACAAACCAAACCCAACCCCAGTTGATGGCAAGAAATAATAAAAATCAGAGCAGAAATCAGTGAAATAGATGTCAAAGGAAGCAATACAACAGCAACAACAGACTCAATAAATCCAAGAGCTGGTTCTTTGAGAAGACAAACAAGATCAACAGACCCAAGACCCAACTGAGGATCCTGTAGCATGAATCTTAAATGGTCGTATTAATAAAATCAAACCTGAGGCCAGTTATTGGGGTGAACACTGGAAGATCAGAGAGACAGAACAAACCATAGCTAACCTCACCTGGCCAACTTCTCAGCTGATCTTGTTTCCTCAGACTGGAAGCCTCTGTGTCCTCATTCATGCCAATGGCTTCCAGCTGAACTGCTGCTAGAAGCCTGAAAGCTTAACCAGCCACATGCTTATCCAGCCAAATGCTTCTAGTTTCTGGTCCTCACGCCTTATATACCTTTCTGCTTTCTACCATCACTCCCTGGGATTAAAGGCTGGCTTTCTGGGATTAAAGGCGTGAGTCACCATGCTTGGCTGTATCCTTGAACACATGGATCTCTGCCTCTGGAATGCTAGGATTAAAGGCGTGTGCTACCACTGCCTATCCTAAGTACCTAGTGGCTTTTCTGTTCTCTGACCCCAGATAAATTTATTAGGGTACACAATATTTTGGGGAACACAATACCACCACAGGATCCAAAGTCACAGAATCAGAAATGAACAGGGAAATATTACAGCAGATGGCAAAGAAATTCAGACTATTATAAGAGAATACAGTAAGCTGTGCAACCTCAAAGAAATGGATGAATTTCTAGATTCAGAAAAACCACCAAAATTAAACCAAGAAGTCAACAACCTAAACAAACCCATAACAAATGAGGAGATTGAAACAGCAGTAAAAAGCCTTCCAGCTAAAACACATTCAGGCCCAGGTGGACGCACAGCAGAATTCTACCAGACTTTCAAAGAAGATCTGCAGCCAATTCTTCTTAAATTATGAGAGAGAGAGAGAAAAGTAAAAACAAAACAAAACAAAGCAACAACAAGACAAAAGCTGCAGGCCAATATCCCCGATGAACACAGATTTAAAAGTTCTCGGTGCTTGCACACGCAATACGGACGTACATTAAAAAGATTATCCACCATGACCAAGTAAGTTTTATCTCTGAAACACGAGGATGGTTCAGCACATACAAGGCACTAAAAGTGAAAGACCACAGAGATGGACTTAGAGCCAGAAATCACATGACCATCATCTCACCTGATGGAGAAAAAGTCTTTGCCGTCATGATAAAAGTCACAGAAAGAATAGGAGGAGAGGGAACACATCTCACGCAATAACAGCCATACAAGAGACACCACAGCAACGCCATTCCAAATGGAGAAACACGGAAATCATGACAGCGACAGGAACATTCACTGTCCCCAGTCCTTTTCAATATTGTGCTTGAAGCACTAGCTGGAGCAATAAGCAAGAGGGTGAAATTAACGGATACAAACAGGGAAAGAAGAGAGCAACCTGTCCCTATTTGCAAGTGATACATTAGAGATCCCAAAAATTCTACCAGAAAACCTCTAAAAACAATAAACAAATTCAGCAACGTGACAGAATAAAGAATCACCCTGCACAAATCAATAGCTTTTCTATACACTACCAACAAACCTAAAAAGGAGATCATGACACTTCCACCATTTCACTTCCCAAAGAAAATAAAACATCTAGGAATGAACCTAACCAAGGATGTGAAGGACTTTTACAATGGAAACTTTAAACCTCCAAATAAAGACAGAAAGACACTAGAAAATGGAAAGACATTCCATGCTCATGGATTGACAGAATTAATATTGTGAAAATGACATTCTACCAAAAGTTATTTACTGATTCAATGCACTCTCAAAATCCTCTTCTCATTCTTCACAGAAATATAAAAAAAAATTCTAAAATTCATATGGAACCATAAGAGACCCTGGATATCCAAAACTATCCTAAGCAAAAAGAACAAAGCTGGAGGGACCAGCATCCCAGACCATAACTATTGCAGATCCACGGTATTACAAACGATGAGGAACCAGCACAAAAACAGGCATGTTATACCAATGGAACAAAGTCAAAGACCCAAACACAAGCTCAAATAGCTTCAGCCATTTAATATTTGACAAAGACCAAAAAACATAAGCTGGAGAAAAGAAAGCATCTTCAACAAATGGTTCTGAAAACACTGGATGTCCAGATGCAGAAGAATGGAAGGGCGCAGTCCATTAGACCCACATCTATCACACTGCACAAACCTAACTCCGAATGGATCAAGACCTAAACCTGAAACCCAACTACTGAAAATGAAAGAAGAAGGCATAGGTAGTTACCCTACATGAGACAGGTGTAGGAGAGGACTTCCTGTATAGGACCCCATTTGTCCAAAAATTAAAGCCAACAATTCACAAGTAGGACTTCATCAAACTAAAAAGCTTCTATGCGGCTAAAGAAACAGTCAGCCATGTGAAGAGGAAGCCCACAGGGTGGGAGAGAATCTTTGCTGGCTACACATTTGCCAGAGGATTAGTATCCAAAATATCTCAACTACTCACAAATCAAAGAGTCAAAAAAAAAAAAACCAAAAAACCAAAACAAAACAAAAACCACAGCAACAAAAACTAACCCATTCAAAAAATGGGCTCTGGCTCAATCTGAAGAGGGAGTTCTCAAAAGAAGAAATAAAAACAACTAAGAAATATCTCAAAAGAAAAAAAAAAACAGAAAACTATTCATTGTCCCTAGCAATTAGGGAAATGCAAATCAAAACAACTCTGAGGTTTCATCGTGCCCCAGTCAGAATGGCAAAAATCAATAAAACAATCAACAGTAAATGATGGAGAGGATGTGGAGCAAAAGGATCCCCGCACGCACTCACTGTTGGTAGGTGTTGTGAAATGTTAGTTCAAGACGTGTTACAGTGGTTTGTGGAACCCTGTGGAAATCTGTTTAATGATGCAAGGACGTGTTGCACACACACACGGCATGCATGCATGCACACAGGCAGAACAATCATACACACAACATAAATCTCAAGGAATGTTTTAAAATAATATCTGATTCCAATCTCTGCTTCGTTCACCTGTTCCCTTGCTCCAAAGAGACTTTAGTAACTGGGAAGCCATATAATTGAGCAACCACTTGTTACTATAAGGCTTACAGATAAAATCTATTATAGCTGACAAAAAGTAATTTGAATTACTGAGTCCAAGGAGATAACAGCAGCCACCGCAGGAGCCACTGCCAGCCCCAACAGCAGCCAGGGTCGGAGTGTGCAGAGATTCGGCTGTTAACCACGGCAGCAAGAAGCTGACATGGCACCCTGGAGCATATTTGCTCCTCTCCTATCACAGTTTCCACAGGAAGCCACTTCATCTGAGAAAGGAAAACATTTTGGTCCCTTCACAGGGAGCAGAGGCAGCATTGTGCCACGTGTCACGGGAAGCTGAGCCTATGGGGCTGTGGTAAATGCCTGGCACACAGTCACCATCATGGGCCTCAGGACATCACCCTATTCCACACATGGGCACCGCTTGTGTGGCAGAGGCAACACAGTCTGAAGGGGGGGGGCATAAAGGCTATAAATGTGGCAAGTTACAGTAAATGCTGACTCACAAGGATTGTCATTGTATTTCAGCAATAACAAAACCTACCCAAGGAGCAAAGCATTTACTGTTTGTTGCTAAAACTGTTAGGATTATTAGCATTTTGTTTGATTAGGTGGTCATCCAGAGGGTTAAAGGAAAAACATTCAACTAAACACTGACAACAGCATACCACTCACCCTGCAAGCTCCCCTAGAAACAGTGACAGACGCGTGTGATGTTACATAGGACAAAGAGTGAAATTCACATGTACGATGCATATCTACTTAATCCAAGCATTTGCAAGTAATTTGTCTTTTGACAGATGTAATCTGTACTTTCGGATGTTGCCCTTTACGATTCCCTAGCTGCCTTTCCTAATTTGAATGTGACACTTCATATCCTGGTCAGTGCTCACCTCTAGAGCGACTTGGTTGCGACACTGCATCCTCCACACCACTTACCACGTCTTGTCGGTGCCTTGTAAGCCACATCACTACCAAACTCCCCCTTGTTTTATTTTTTACAAAAGCAAGAACACTGACTTACAGTATAAAACAACATGGTCAGAAATAAAAAAGACTGCATGACGCCAGAAATCCCGAGAGCCTCTAACACTGGTGCAAGTACAACGACTGCCTGCAACTGCTGTGGAAAAGGACCAGAGAACATGTGAACATTTTAAAGGACAGGCATGGCTCGAAATTGTTAGCACTCCTTACTGAATAGGATCCATTTTCATACCACATGTTCACTCTCTCAAATAGGCCTGGGTGGAAAGGAGGGAGGTGGCAGGGATGGAACATGAAACACTCTTCTTTGAGAGACTGTTAGCCTAGTTCGCACCCTGTTAGCATTGACTCTCAATATTATGTGGCCCAAGCCTGATCACCGTCACAGACTTTAAAGAATTCATTATTGTCCTATTAACCCCGCTACTACAAATTTTCCTTTTATGGCACAGATGCATTTCTTCTAAAAAATTTCCCCAAACATTCCTAAGTTATTTATGTATTTCCCAGTCCTGTGTCATGTGCTGCTGTTTCCCTGGACTTTACCTCTGCCATCCCATCCCATGCAAGGAGTTCTCTGGATAACCATTGCACACAAAGTTGTCCCCAGACACTGAGCACAATGCCAACCAACCTGACTGCCATACTCTTTCTCTGGCCCACACAATGTCTCCGATGAAAGAACTAATGGCATGCAATTAGCCTCTAAATCAGCATTTTGTGGGGCAATTGTTCTAGTTGTAAAATTTAAACCATGGAGGCCGAAATGAAGGAAAATCAGAAATGACACAGACAATTTATGAACATGAATATTTAATCTCTATTCCATTACAACCCTTGATTGTAGAACAATTTTTAATGAATCGGATAGAGAGAAAATTCATTTCATTAACCTTTCATATAAATGTATTATTATTGAACCAAACAGACCACTGTACTTGCAACTCAGTTCGATGTTAATTAGATTGTGAGCGCAAGGCTTTAAATCACGGAGAAACAAAAGAAGCCATCAGCAAGCCCGGGCTTGTTTATTTCTGGCTGCAATAGAATTTGCTACACTTCTTTTATTTTCTAATATTTTCAAGTGAGTTTTCTCTTGCTTCTATTTGTTGATACCTTATATTTAAAATTTTTAAAAAGCCTGCATCAGCAAAGAACACATGGCGAAGAAATGTTCTTCCTGCTTAGCTGGGAGTAATCACTCCTACCTCTTCAAAAAACTACACTTCTATTTTTCACTATTTTTTTTTAACCAATCTGCCTTATTCTATGTTAGAAGAACACGTGAGAAATCAAGGATTGCTTTAGAAAACACCATTCTGCTTTCTGGAACCCAGATCAACAGACCAAGTGTCCTAAACACAATGTTCCAACTGAACATACAGCTGTGAGATGTTTTGTTTCTCTCGCTCTTGGCTTTCAGTTTGTCCAGAATCAATATCTAAAGGAAAGCTGCTCTCAATTCTAATTGTCACATCATATCAACTATTTCTTCTCCAAAAATAATTTTAGATTAATCATATCAAAGAGTTATGAGAAAAAAATATAGCTTGATAAGCAATTTTAAAAAAAAGGGATAAAGTGTCAAACCAGGAGCTAAGTAAGTGGATACCACTCCCAGCATTGAGTCAGCTTATGAAACATGCAAACCTCATCTGGAGTTTCTCTTCTAAGCTTTAAAAACACAATCAAAGCTTACCACCACCACCACCACCACCACCACCACCACCACCACCACCCGTCCCGCCCCCAACAGCAATGCCTCTGAACTTGCAATAGCTTGGACTTTCCTTCTATGGCTATGGCACAGAGATCCTGTAAACTCAAGCCAAGAAGAAAACCAGGGGATTTCCTGACCTCTCCAAAAAAACCATCTGGTTTCAGCATGAGTCTGTGGCCCTCCCTGCCACTCTCCCTCAAGTCAGAACACAGAGAACGTGTGCTTTCACACATAGCCTGCAGGGGGGAAAAACTACTGGTGGGCAAAGAACAAGAACGGAGCAGGAGGCAGGACCACCCGCATCCAGGGGACTAAAGTGCCTTGGTTATCACTGACTCAAAAGGACTCCTGGTAGTCTGTGTCCATCTGCAGCTGATGCTGCCAGGTTGATTCGAATCAGCTCCTTCCGGAATGGTCTATGAAAATTACTACTGTTAGCAGCTACATACTGGGTGGGATGCAGGAGTTCCACACAGGCTTCCTTGGGCAGAGGCGATTCTACCACCAAGGGCTTGCCTCTGGTCTGCTCTTTGGCCAGCAACTCCCGCTTTCTACTCACACCAATGCAGATGAGAGCCCACAGCACTGCACCAGGTAGCTGTGCACAGACACACCTCTGAGACAGCAGTTACTTGACGTTTTGGGAAAAATAATATTTTTAATTAACAAACTTTCAAAATATGTTTGTGTGCATGCTGGTCAGAGGACACTCCGATTCTTTTCTGCCACATTAACTTAGGTTCCAGGTCACCAGGCTGTGTAGCAAACACTTTTATCTGTTGAGCTATCTCGACAGCCCCATAATGGTTTCTAGGTTCACAGGGACACTGAACAGTAAGTACACTCCCTCCTCCCTGCTCCTGCAGAATCCTCTCATGGGACAGTGCATGTGTTATAGAGAAACCTCTCTGTATAAAAAAAGATGGAGCAACATAGGAGTTCAGGAATGTTTTTATGGCAGCAGTTAATACGATTTTATTATGGCAGGATACATAGCAAAATTTCCTGTTCTGAACATTTTAAACACTAATTGAACATTCTAAATAGTTTTGTAATTCTCCGGGAATTGCATTCATGCATACAAGCATTTTGATCAAATTCACTCTTCACCCTAACTCCTCCAGATCTATACTCCACTCCCTCCTCCAAGCTTTGCATCATCTTTTCTGTGTTTGTTTGTTTTTCCAAGAACCCACCTAAACCAATTCATGCTGTCTATACACTTGTAGGTGTGCAACCACCCTCTGGAGCAGAGGTTCTCAACCTTCCTGATGCTTCTACCCTTTAATACAGGTCCTCATGTTGTGGTGACCCCCAACCATACAAACATTTTCATTGCTACTTCATAACTAATTTTGCTACCATTATGAATCTTAGCATAAGTATCTGTGTATTCTGATGGTCTTAGGTAACCCCTGTGAAAGGGTCCTTCAGCATCCCCCCACAAAGGGGTTGCCACACACACAGGCTGAGAACAGCTGCTCTGGAGTGTGGCTGACTAGCCGGAGGAGCCACAAACCTTAAAGAAAACCCACTCCCTGCAGCCACCACTATCAACAGCTCCCCAGCTAGAGGTGTGGACTCCTGCACCCCATCCACTCTATGATGCAATGTTAACTGTCCTGATCTCGTGCAGATAACCACAGCTGCTGTGAACTCATGGGTGCAGGGTCCTTTCTTGTCTGGAGGACAGGGTATGCACTCACACGGAGAGGGTAATCCATAGTAAATACACTGTGCATGGACTAGAGTACAGAAGAAGGGCAAACAGGACAACACCAAGTGCTGGTGACAATGCCGAGCACCTGGAATTCTTGTACATGAAGAGTGGAGCACAAGTATCCAGAAAAAGGGTTGGTGGTTTCTTATTTATTGAAACTTAGACTTAACATTTGGTCCAGACAGACCATTCCTAGTTTTTATCCTAGGAAAATGACAACTTACATCTACACAAAGCCTGTAGGTGTTTTTAGCAGATTTACTCATAATTTCCCTCTAACTGTAAACAATCCGAATGCATGTGGGCGGTGGATGCATACTGGTGCTTAGACAAGGGGTCATCACCCATTGAGAAAAGAAACAACCCAGAGTGTACAAGAGCAGGTGCCAGTCAGAGGTCAAAGCTGAGGAAGAGCCGCTTTCCAATGGCCAATGTCCTGCACTGTTCTACTTCTATGACATTTTGGAAGCGGCAAAGGGGGATTACAAAGGGTGGGGTGAGGAGTCTGGAATGTTGGAGCATACAGACACACACAGACACACACAGACACACAGAGGCTGGAAAGCACTTAGGCCAGGTAGCAATGCAAACTTCATTATGATGAAAAAAATACAGAAAGGGGACATATACCTTGTATAAAATAGGAGGTGGGCATGATAGAATAAAAAGAGACATTTAGATGAATGCTATATTCTTATTAATGTATAGTATTCAAAGACCAGAAGTTGTAAGATTATTTAGGATTAAGAATGAATTAAAACATAGGGGCCAGCTTGATGGTTAAGCACTTGTCACGCAGACAAGAGACAGAGTGCAGATCCAGAGCACCCATATGAATATCAGGTGAAGCGGGTGGTCTTCTGCAATCTAAGCCTCAGAAGGCAGAGATGGGATCCCCAGAGCAAGCTGGCTCGTGAAATTAGCTGCATGAACGAACTCTGGGTTTGCCTGAGAGATGGTGCCTCAGAGAGTAAGGTGGAAAATGATGGAGGAAGGTGCCCAGTATCCACCTTGGGCCTCCACATGCACTGGCACACCCATGTGCCTAAATACAACAACACACATATACACATGAAAAGAAAGAAGGTATAGAATTGTGTATAGTCAATCTCATTACTCACAGATTTTGTTTACGAATTTGCTTGATTACTAAACTTTATTTGCAACTCTAAAGTCAGTTGTGAAATATCTGAGTCACAGGAACTACATGAGACCAGCAGAGCCAACCCTGCTGACGTGCAGTACTGCCACAGTGTGCCTTCCCAGACCGTTTGATAAGCTCACTCATGCTTCAGTCACAGTGTCATTGACCATGAGTGCATGTTAATGAATCAACATACATATTAGATAATCTAACAGAAACACACATAAAACAAGGTCTTATACTGATCACTAATAAAAATGTTTCAATCAGAGCCTCCTAGGAACCTAACCCTGTATTTTTACTCAGAGCAACGGTTCAGCATTTGATGACTCAGCAGTGTCACAGAACATAATTATCATAAATAATGAATATTATACGTTTTAACAAGAGGGAAGAAAGACCCCCCCGCCCTCTGGTGTCTGACCCTGGTTCTGAAGCATCGAATGGGCAGAGTTCCTAGAGTTCTGAGGAGGAAGCATACAGTAGTGGTATAGTCACTAAAGTGAGCAGAACAGCTCTGTGTTACTAACACTGCCTGTTGACTGCAGCACTTTTCTGGGCGTTCCTTCAAACCAGCACCTGCACGGGCAGCTCTGAGGCACCATGCCAGAGAAGGCGACACACAGGCCTCGAGGCCCACCTACCAGTGCCACAGCTAAGGAGGCAAGCTGGAAACAAATACACAGACAGAAACACAGACAGAGGCCATTCAGGGAAGTAAAGAAATGTGCGCAGAGGCTGGAGAGCTAGCTCGGCAGTTAAGAGCACTGGCTGCTCTTGCAGAGGAACAATATTTGACTCCCAGCATCCACATGGTAGCACAATGTGCCACAGTACACAGCTAGTGGCTGAGAATCCAAGGCGGGTTATTTCCAAACTCTGTGCACTTTCACCAATATCTAGTTACTTTTGTTCTCACCAAGGTAGAACCCCCAATGACTCCTGCAAACTGCATGTGCTAAATATGCACACATTGTGAAGAAGAAGAAAAGCACAGAACCTTATAATGGAGACTTGATGCCAACAGGCATGGTGAGTATATGCCTGCCACTCTGTCGGTGTATACTGAGGACTCCGCAAACTTCTAAACATCCTTGTCTGCAACTGCGGCTGGAGAGATGGCTCAGCAATGGCAAGCACTTGCTCCTCTTCTAGAGGACCAGAGTTTGGCTCCCAGCACCACATCAGGGGGCTCACAGCTACTTGCAGCTCCAGCTGTAGGGGACAGGACAACTTCTTCTGGCTTCCCCAGGCACCCAAGTGCATGTGTGAGTGTGCACACGCAGAGACACACACTACACACACATAAGATTTTTTTAACTGGACCTTTGTTCTGTCAACCATAACTTTCCCTGGTGAGACACGAAAAGAAAATGGCTTCTATTTTATAAAAACAGTGTACAGGGAGGGTAAAGTTCATAGACGTCCTCTGCACATGTCCATGCTGAGGACTCAGATTTCCCACCTTCTTTGTTTTGTTTTCTTAGGTAGTTATGTATGTGACTGCCGCATAAAGTGGACCAATTGAGGCATAAATTATCTCATCTCCTCTGCTTATAGAAAGAGTAGTTTATTGTAGCTGAGCAGGTAACATCTTAACACCCCAGACCTCAGGGCATGACAAGGTGAAAAGTCTCTTTCTTTTCTTTCTTTTTGGCTTTTAGAGACAGGGTTTCCTCTGTGTAGCCCTGGCTATCCTGTAACTCTCTCTGTAGACCAGGCTGGCCTCAAACTCACAGAGATCTGCCTGGCTCTGCCTCCTGAGTGCTGGGATTAAAGGTGTGCACCACCACGCCCAGCCGAAAGTCTCTTTCTAACCTAAAATTTCATACTCAACAATCAAGAGATGGTGCCAAACAGCAAACTTCAGATCTCTGGATAGTTTGCACTATTTTTTAAATAGCTCTGCTGACATTCAGTGCAGTTTAATTTGCCGAGAATCTACTTAGCCCTATTAATGTGGTATTCCTGTGAAGTTATAACATCAATTCCAAAAAGGAAATAGGGGTACAGCAAATCAACTCTTTTAAAAAGAAAAAGGGCAATTAGAACAGTGTAGCAGATTCTAATAGAGAGTTAACAATATTTGATTGAGAAATGTCAGAAGTTACGTTCAAGGTTTCTATTGCTGTAGCACTATTTCCCAGGATTAATTGTATTTTTTTTTTAAATCTTCATAAAACAGGCACAACTGCATCATTTGATTTGTAATCCAAGTCTTGAGTAATGGTCACATCAGCCAGGGCCTCGTTGGCTAAGCAGGCCTGGATGCCGGTGTGCTACTTGAAAGGTAATTTTCACACAGTAATAACGCTGTCCCATGTCTTTTCCAGAGCCCATCAACTGCTGAAGTCACTCCTTCCTTTACTGACACTCTCTTTCCAGAAAATGTGTCAAAATAGTACTTTCTATTATTTGTTGACAAATTTTAAGTGACAGAATCAAAACCATTTCTCACTAATGAAATATACCCTTGGTGCACTCTCCTGAAACTATTTTGCTTTCATAAGTGTGTTTTGTACCCACTGTCCACAGACTGAACTCAGTTCGAGGATATACAAGAAGAAATAATCTTGGTCAAGAGCTCAACTGGGGACTTGTGTAAAGCTGTGTGTTAATAACAGAGCTTTCTGGGAGCAACTTTCGAACATGTGTAGATGGGTTTTCTCCAACTTACATAAAAATGCTTCTAAAAATTCGTTCTGAAGTCAGTTGTTTCAGAGGGTTTAAAAGTGTTTCCCCAATGACTGGTCATGGTTTGTAAAGGGTTTGTATATTCTCCAGCCAGTTAAAACGGTTCCTCCCTGAGTCACTGAGGGAGATGACTAGCAATACTACAGAAAGAAGAAATGGTTACAAAGTACTTTCACATAAGTAATCTTACTGAGTTCTAAAAATTCTGTATGGCAGATTGTTCTGTCTTCCTTCAAAGGTGAAAGGGCCGGGGGCTGGCAAAGGTGACTAGCCCAACGCAAGAGGTGGTAACTGTCAGAAAACAAATAAGTAAATTCGAACCCAGAGCCACTTGTCTCTGAAGCCACAGCTCCAGTTCTGTAGAAGAATGCCTTTAAACAATGTTTACAATTTGGGGTTTTTTAAACACTTCCCACACGGAAATTAAGGAATCTATCCCGTGACCCCGAAGACCCTGCGGTGCAGATGAGGCCCTGCACCGCCCAGTACATTCAATTACCTTATAAACTGGCAGTAGAAGGTGGGATGCTCCAAGGCAGCGTTCCCCTGAAAAGCAGTGTGCATCTCACCTGTGCATCTCTGGGTCAGCTTTCCCTGGGTGTGCAACACTTCCACCCTCATTTCTTAAACTTCGTCTTTCAAACTCTCTGTCCCTTTCCTCTAATGCCAAAACCCAGAGGGAGCAAATCCACCCTTACATCTTTTCTGTGGCTGGCGGTGCTCCCTAACCAGGACAGATAGGAACTTAACCACAGCTGCTTTGCCCATAAGGCCCAGGGCTTGAACAAGATGCACTGACCCCTGGGGAGAAACCACCCACACACTAGGGGCAACAAGGTGGACTTTGACCTGTCCTGAGGAAATGCAAATGCTACTTAGTTGCATCAACTTTTGAAACTATACTTCTGAAACAAATAAAGAAACTCATTTCAAGCTCTTTGAGATGAATGCAGGTTGACACTTGCAAATAAATGAGTCTTCTGCAGAGACATAGCCGATTTGCCAGCATTGGTTCAAACGCTCCTAGAGATGAATATTCAGAGCTCACACATCAATTTTTAATGTAATAGAATCCCGGGTGCTTAAAAAGTAGGTTCCACTTCATAATCTGTCATCTTCTCTACATCCTTTCAGGATACATTAATTTTTTAAAAAGTTCTTTTAACTTTGCTCCTAACAGACATTTTTAACCACTGCAAGTTCAAAGCCGATGCACAAAGCCTCTAGTTTAATTGCTAGCTCATGAAGGAACCCTTGTTAATTATAAAGCTGTGACCATAATTAAATACAAATACGAAAGTGATATAGTGTGGGTTCAGAATGTCTCACTTTCAAAGTCTTTGAAAAAAAAAGTCAGAACACTCTCTGAAGCTCTCAGAAGAGTATATTTAATATTCTAATATATTAGAATAGATACAGATAGCAGCTGGGCTGATCATTCCCAGCACAATCCAGGTTATGACTAACGGGAAATGACCGCATACCATGTGACACTGGCTGATAAGAAGCCTCTGGAAGCATGGATCAGCAATTTCAGTGCAGGTACTGGTGAAGCGCAACACCCAGACAACAAAACCTTCACACTCTCCAGCACACTGGCTCACAGCAATGAAAAAGAAATACTTGTTTTTAAAATTTACTTTACATCCACATTTAAATGCCTAATTAATCCTCATAATTAAAATGCAACCACTTCTTTTTCAAGATCTTTTTTATTTCTGCAAACTCTAAAAGTTAATGGAAATCATTGTGTCATTATGGCTAGGGTAATAAATGCCTATTGGTCAATATGCTCTGAACCTTAACAGGCAGTTAACTAATTCAGTTGGAAATAAGACCAATAGTTCTAATGGTCTCTAATTTCACCACAAGAGTCCACCCCTATGAACTATGGATGGCTTTCATGAGCTCTTCCTACAGCAGAGAACAGCAATTTAAATGTAAAAACACACACATTTGAATTCAAATGCTCACCCTGATTTCATTTGCTAAGGAGACTACAGATCAGAAAAGGTCCTTCTCTGAGAAATACTTAAGTGCAAATCAGCAAAGCCAATGCAAACAGAAATAAAACGATTTTATATTACAAGAGACAATTTAGTCTATTTGAAAAATCATTTACATTTTCTTTTGCTTATTTCAAGCAATCTGAGTATTTTTAAGCCACGCAAACGAACAACTGTAAATACACTTTGTAATAAAGCAAAAGGGGAGTCTTGGATCCGTGCACGCCCTCCTGGTTCACTCTGGGGAGGGAGAGCTTCTCACTGCAAGCGAGACAGAACTAGTCCCCACTGGAAAGGCATGACTCAGGAGAGCATCCCCTGAAAGACTCTGGCTGTCGCCCACCCCAGCAGAGCAAGCGTTCTCAGTGACAGGGTAATGATGCTCTTGGCCCTGTGATGTCCGGGACTAACTTCTGTATGGAGAGGAACTGTGACGCTCACGGCTCTGCTATGTCTCTAATCCTATCTTCTTGAGCAGCTTTCGCCCCATGCCCAAGAGTGTCTAGTACACTGCACTTGGGCTCCTTCTTCCAAACCTGGCACTTATCCATTGCTTGTTTTGTTAACCAAGGGACAGCAGTTAAGTCAAAGTGCTCTGGCATAATTTTTTTGCTTTTTTGTTTGTTTATTTGTTTGTTTGTTTGTTTGTTTGTTTTGAGACAGGGTTTCTCTGTGTAGCTTTAGAGCCTGTCCTGGAACTCACTCTGTAGACCAGGCTGGCCTTGAACTCACAGAGATCCGCCTGCCTCTGCCATCTGAGTACTGGGATTATAGGCGTGCGCCACCACCACCTGGCTCTCTGGCATAATTTTGTATCAAGCTTCTGACAAATCTAAGGGAATCAGATCACTATATTTCCTAAATACATAAAACTTCAGTTATGTATAATCACATTTCCTATAGAATATTAGGCCCGACCCTCCTGCTGGCCCTGGACAGGGAGCAAGAAAACCCTGAGCTGGCCCTGACCGCCTTACTGGCCAGTTATGTGAACCCCAGTTCCAACCTCTCTAAAGTAGGGGAGTCAGGTGACCTCGAAGGGTCTGTACAGCTACACCATTGTGAGGTTCTGTTTTGTGAAATGCAATCTTCTTTGCCTTTAATTATTCATACAATGTGTAACTGCTGAAGCATCTCACACCTCTCCCCACTGCTTCTAAATTCACTATCACTGGGAAATGTTCCATCATCAGCATCAGCCTGCCTGTTTTTCAAACAACATACTCCTGGAAAAGCAAACTTAGCACAAAGTATTGAACAGGAGATCTGCCATCACCATCCCCCAAGTATTGAACAGGAGATCTGCCATCACCATCCCCCAAGTATTGAACAGGAGATCTGCCATTACCACCCCCCAAGTATTGAACAGGAGATCTGCCATCACCATCCCCCTAAGTATTGAACAGGAGATCTGCCATTACCATCCCCCAAGTATTGAACAGGAGATGTGCCATCACCACCCCCATTCCCTCTTAACAAATGCACAGGCAAGGGTGCGAGCCGTCTATCTCCTCCCATGTGTTAATGAACCACCTATTGCCAAATGGTTCTTTCCTTAATTCAGCATGCACCATTTTCTGGTGATGTAAAATGACAAAGTACTAATTAGAAGGCATCTAATCCGAGTCACAATTCTCATTAATTGGAAGTTACTACAGTAATTATTAACAAGTCACATTATCATTAAACTAAAGAAAATGTCAAAATTGATTTATGCACACAGGAGCACCTAACAACAGGCCTGCAGTTACAGTCCTCTACAGGGTGACCAAAGACAAAAAAAACACTGTAGATTTAGTGAACCCTCTGAAAATACCATGTTTATTGCCCTGATGCCCTTTTTTCAGCATTAATAGGTCTTAGAAGAGAAAATATCTTAAAATCTCCAAAGAGTACCACACATAGCCTCTTTGAGAAACCTGAAACTACCCGAGGACCTGAGGATACATCTGTCTTCGAGGCCAGAAGGATCCAAGTCCAGCTGACCAACTGTCGAAGGGAGGATGCACACAACAGGAACTGAGGGCAAAAGAGTAAGAAAACTGCTCACTTTCCTGTAAAGCCATAATAATGTTGACACAAAAACACAGTTCTCACCTCAAAGGGAACAAGACAGTTTATCCCAGACCTTGACCCAGGAACACACAATCCCAGGTGGTAAGCGTTTCCAGACTTGTCACAGCCACAGAACATGTGAGGGTCATAGCTCAAGGCACTGCCCACCTCAGAGGCTACAGCAAAGGCCCCAGAGGCTGCCTGGTGACATCACAGCCTCTGGGCCGGTGGGCTAGTGCAGTTCGTACATTCTGAAAGGTTTCATTTGACAGTTACAAGGATGTTAGGCCAGACACAGAGGTGGGCAAAAATGGCTATTAAGGGGCTTAACCAGAGCCTGAGATAATTTGGCTCTGAACCTGCAACATTCTAACTACATTGAGTTCTCATCAGCCAACCAACCCTGTGAGAACGTCAGTTCACAATAATGTGCGATTTCTTATTTATTTTGACATCTCAGACATCTTGATCATTTTATTACAGGATTTCACACTAGCTCAGTTATTTATAAAAGAAAATTTAATGTTAATAAACTCTAATATGTGTTATATTATGCATATAACTTAAAACTTTAATGAAAAATTTCTGTGTTCTGGTTTATAAAAGCTCGCGCCATGAGTGCTGCCCTCCAACTGCTGCACACGGCCCTGCTTAGAGAACACATATCCGTAATGGTGAAACAGAAAGGCAATGCACAAAATTATGCTCGTTTGAGATTCTGAATCAACTAGAGGAAGAATAAATAAACTTTAAATGTTTTCGAAATTAAAACTCCATATTTTTGTTTTAAAGATGTGTATTATCTAATTAAAGAATAGATACTCACTCTTGGAAATTTAGTAAAAATACAAAACAAAACAAAACAGGAAATTAAGTAAATTTACTCCTTAATCCCATCACCCAGAAACCATTGAATAACACTCTTGCTTGCCTCTTGACATAATTTTATAGACACACAATTTTTAAAATTTAGAATTCCTGAGGCCACTTATTTTTAGCCTAAGTTGGTTTAAGTAGTCAGTTAGTTACATACGTCTCAGGTAAGTAATGACAAAGTAATATTTACAAGTCAGCTATGGTTTCAAGTACATGATACACAAATATGTGTACATAGTTGAGCAAACATATACATGTATGTACAAAACTCCAAAATATTAAGTGTTCACTTTACATCAGAACCAGTCAAGCTTATATTTTGGAGTTGAAGTTCTTTACCATAATTATTCAGGGAAGTGAAGCCACACGAGCATATTGGATTTATGTGTCATTTATTATGTTACAGCTATACCATGAAGACTAACAGACTAAAGAAACTGAAAATTAAAGGAGCTTTTTAAAGTGAGGACACAATTAGACCCAGAAGAGGAGATTACAAATGGCTTCATCCTCAGCAGTGGCTGCTTCCAGAGTCAGATGATGCCACAAACAGAAATATTTTCTCTCATACAAGTTTCTAGTTGCCCACAGAGATATAGAAAAAGGCACACCGTGGGAATGATGGATCCAAAACACTGATAACATTCCCTAGGAGCTTGAAGGTATCTCCAAAATGCATAATTCACAAAAAAAAATAATTTAAAAGAAAACAAAACAGACTAGAAATTACAAAGAAAACCCCAGGTCGGAATACCAAATTTATCACTCAAAGCTTCCGACACTAAGGAGAGTCTGTCTGTTTCTCCTCTCACGTGGCACAGGTTAGCCCTGGAGCTCTCCGGCGGACTGCAGGACGGCACTGGAGCATGCGCAAACATCCGTGAACGTGCACTTCAGCCTGCTCTCTTCATACCAAGATGTCCACTGAGTCAAGCATCGCACATGCCGGAGACAGGCGCTCTTCAGCTTGCCAAGGTGGGTGTAAAAGTTGCTTCTATTTATTTAAAGCATTGAATGTCATATTTTAGAATTTTAATTTCCTTGAGAGTTTAGAGAAAGGTTGAGAAGAGGAACCTTTGGTTCAACATTAAGGGTATGCTATGTTTACGCATAAAGATGACCATATATATGTATGCATTTACTGCTATGCTTCAGCAACACCACCACAAATGCCTCTTACGACTTTAAAGCACCCTCATTACTCATCACTGGCATCTGGTTTATGCCTGTGACAGACCATGCTCACGGTACATGTACAATTCTTGGGTCATGGTCTAGCAATCCTAGCGTGATGCAGAAATCAGGCCCAATCAAGCTGAGTCTTGAAGAAGGGCCACGGCCACACCAGCAGTAAGGATACACAGATGCCTGAAAAGAATCTCATTTCAAGGTTTTTTTTTTCTAAATATGCTTGAGAAGAATGACATGGAAAAACAAAAAGGCCCCACAAAAACCTTTTAGCTGATACTGAACAGTGACACCCAGGAACCTGGAAGCATCAAGGAGACTGTAGAAAGGCCCTGGCATGCTGGAAATATACCTGAAAATAATAGACTTGGCCTGCTGGTTGTTCATATCAGAGGGAAGAACACTATAATGAACAGTCATTTGAGTGTTCCATTGACTCCCCAATACCAACTATTTGATATCATACAAATTCTTTTTAAAATTCTTTTATTTACTTTTTCCACATGAGTGTTTTGCTGCATTTTCTGTGTGTACCATGTGCATGCCTAGTGCCCACATAGGCTAGAAGAAGGCATCAGATCTCCTAGAACTGGAGGTACATCCAGTTTTGAGTCACCGTGTGGCTGCTGGGGATTGAACCTGGAACCTCTGGAGGGTAGCTAGTGCTCTAACCACTGAACCATCTCCAGGCCCTGCCCTAACTCTAAAACACATATCAAGGCAGAGTCCACCACAGGAACAGAGAAGTTTCCCAGGGGGAAGATGGGCCTCCCTGGCCCCTCTTCTCCCGCCCTCACTGCAGCTGCCCTGACTGTGCTCCTAAGAAACCAGAGAGCAAGTCATCTTTTTATGAACCAGGAGAGGACGAGGAATAATGAATGAAAGACTAACATGAGGCCACCTTTTTATAACATCGCTTGGTGGTATCCACCACATTCCCTCCACCCTGAGATGTTCCCTGGGGGTGGGGTGAGGATGGGGGCTTAGAAGACTGAGCCACCTACCTGCATCTCCTTACACACACTCCTCAAATGAAGACCTGGGCAAACCCTCTTCTGACTTGAAAGCCCTTACTCCCCTGCAGCCTGTCACCTCCCTGACTGGATTTTATTCAGTGTAGTTTGGTCATGATACCTTTCTGTATCAAAATAAATAACTTTAGCCAGCTGGTCTTAATATCGCAGGAACTGAAATTAAAAAGAAAAACCCACAAAAGCCACAAATATTTGGGATCACAAAAGAAAATGTCATGCTACAGCCAATAAAGTTTTAGTTAACAGAACTTTTAAAGGTAGATCCCAAAATAAAAATTCACAGGAAGGAAGGAAAAACATGCTGCCGAAATGCTGATGCTCACCCCAAACTCCTTTCTAGCATGTAAGACTAGTGAAAGCTTTAGCCGTGTCTTTCTCCGTCCCACGCCACCATTCTCAGTCTCCCTTGGCCCTACCCTCGGGAGCAAAGAGGCTGGTGGCCGACATGCCTGTGACGACCTTTTATGGATCCGCTGTGCCTAAGGCGAAGCAACTTTTAGGGTTTGGCAAAGAAACTCATTTTCGGTTGTTTTTATTTTTAAGAGGAAGCATCATCACAAAAACATGAATGTTCCAGTTACAGGAACAAGAAAGGCTTCTTACGACATGCAGCCTCCTTGTCACAGACTTTCAGCATATAGAAACCAGAACCGCAAATCCAGGAAGGAATGCTGTATTGGTTTTGCCAAAACAATAGAGTCATAAAACTACTGGGCTTTAAGGTCTTGAGCAGTTACACAGTTATCTTCTTCATTTCAAACAAAATCATATTAAAATATTTGAAACAAATGGGAATTTATCCTTTCCTTAGAAAAAAGTTGCCATTATCCACAAGTGTCTGAGTCTTTATTCAATCCTCAGGGCAGGAGCACCATGGTGGTCAGGTAATTTGTATGGAAAAAAGGAAACAATGATAGCAAATGTCAGGGGCTGCCTCAGATGGGCTGTGGCACAGGCATGGTCTCATTTAGCCTCTGGAACCCACTGGGAAGCAGGTGGTCGTAGCCCGTCCCATAGCACAGAACATGGGGTTCAAAAGAGAAAGCAGACAGCCCTAGGCCACAAAGTACAGCTCAGGGCATCCAGTCTCTGCACACTGTTTTACACTTCGGCGTTCTTTGTATGAGCACACCACACACAGATGACGGAGCGCTGGTGTTTTGTGGCACCCTCACCCTTGTGTGTCAGGCTAGAATTGGTACACAACTTGAAAGACTGTGGTGGAAGACACTGTCTGCTCTACAGCTTTTGTCTGAACGCTGTAGCTACTTCTGTTTACTGGAGATTTCTAAGGGGCGACAGCAGCTCCAAACTCTTGCCAGATTTTGAGAACAGGAGATCCAAGCGGGCTGACAGTGGGCCATGGCTGCCACCTGCTATGGCAGGAAGCTGACAGCAGCTCT
Source organism: Peromyscus nudipes (assembly GCA_902168325.1). NCBI lineage: Eukaryota > Metazoa > Chordata > Mammalia > Rodentia > Cricetidae > Peromyscus > Peromyscus nudipes. Next base: position 52,720 of record CABHPH010134043.1, on the reverse strand, counting down.
TGCTGACAGCGAGGAGAACTTGCACACCATCCTTTGTGTACCGGAGCACTTCTGAGCAATCATCCGGGTGTGAGCTCACACTGCACCCGTCTGCTAACAGGCAAAGCTGCTCACACTCGGGCACTGGGGGCAACAGGAGGACAAAGATGCCAGGAACAACGAGTGGGACCAGAGGTGAGGGGAGGTGTGCGCAACCAGGGCAGAGCATGGCGGCAAAGGAGAAAGGGAAATAAGAACATGACAGGTGGCTGGGGCAGAAGGAGAAGGGAAAGCTGGTGAGAGTGGCTGCCGCTTTCTGTTCAGTCCAGGTGCCTACGTCGCACCCTCCTCCACTGAGGGTGCACCTCATTAAACTGAACAATCACCTCAGACGCAAGAAACAAGACCCAAGCACACTGGGCACAGTGTCAACGCATGCCCCGTCCTGACCCCATACTCACCCAACTCTCTCCAGCCCCTTCAGGGAAAAGTAAGGCCCAAACTGACCGGTGGCAAGAAGGAAAGCATGGGTCTTGGCATCTTCCATCAGATCACCATATTGTTATCACCCAATCAAAACCACAATCACACTCCATTCACCAGTAACAAGCAGGAAAGAGGTGGACACCTGACTCCCCATTACTCTAAGAGCCATGTAGAATCAGTGCCCTAGCCTGGAACAGTCCACCTAATGCTTGAGGGCTCTGGCCAGTGTTCCATTACTCTGGAACACATTAGGAGCGACACCCCCAAACCCACACATGTATCTTAAGCGGGTGCTGTGGCCCTCAAGGCTTCCCTGTACTGCTCACCCCTGAAAGGCAGGGTGGGGCCAAGAGGCTGGGGAGTCAGCAGCTGCTGCTTGGGATTTTCAGGAATTCAGTGCAAGCCCAGTTAGAAGGATGCCAGGGGTTAACTCTGTAAAGGCCATGGGGATTTCCAAGTCTAACGTGTGGAGAAATGGAGCTCAAGAAAATGCAGAGTTTCTAAAATCCTTAGAGTGAGCTCTCATCCAAGAGGAGGCGAGGCTTCCCTGTAGCCATGTTGATCGACGTCCTCAGAGTTGAACCAGAAGAGGACCCCATTATTAGAGGGCTGGTTTCAAACACTCAGACCTTTCGCTCACAACCAAATGCTATTTGAGAGTTACAGACCATTGCTAACCAATCGATGGTTTCTGATCCCACGCTCCCTGCTCAAATGAACACAGAGAAACAAAACGTCAGGCTCTTTAAACATGCCATGTGGAAATCAAAGTGACATGCTGGAGGACCAGTGGCAGCCCAGTGTCTCTGCAGTGTGACTCCCTGACATTCAGTCCTAGAGGAGCACCTCTCGCTTCTCTGTCTGACATTTCCTTCCTAGCTCAGGCTAAAGTGGGTCCTGTGCATAATCACTGGTGAACTAAGTGCTCACAAGACCCCCTCAAGTGACACACATACTGCCCTGACACAAAAAACAAAATCAATAATCTGCTGCTCTGTCACATGGAAATCCTGACTGCTGTCAGCAGACGGGAGGAGGGGCCTGGGGGCTACAGCAGGGACAATTAGAACTCCTGGAAAAGCAGAACAGAAAGTAATGAACCTTCCTCAAATTCAAAACACACACACACACACACACACACACACACACACACGTGAAATGCAATGAAAAGGCCATGTAGCCAGAGGTCATATTTTTCCAGCCTGCTAAATTAAAATGACTCAAAACCTCTGTAATTACATGGAAACAGATGAAACTGTTATCTTAACTAAATTGTAAAAGCACTTTAAATGTCATAAGTTTTGATGCAATTTAATATTTTAAATGGACATTGCTCAGTGTAGTCACTGATTTTCTACCAAGCAGATGGGGACATAATCCATGTCCATTACCAAGACGGAACAAACGCCCATCCATCTGCCACAGCAGGAAGAGGAGCAGTGCAGCCTGGAGTCACAGAGGGAACAGTAGACAGACCACAGAGGACAGAGTTCCCACCTCATCCTACAACCTGCCTGTGAAATACCATCACTCTCTGCCACGTCTCCAGGCACTGGAGAGATAGATTAAATAAGTTACAGTGTTTTGTAAATGTTTACATCAAAATGTAAGCAGTATGAGAATCTACGTCATCATGTATTGGGGGCAAAATATGAAAATCAGTAATTTCTTACCATAACCTAAAAACGCATTACTATAACTCTCTCCAGGCATTATTTAACCAGACACTGTGGGTGAGACGAGACAGCGGAGGCACGCCTGTACCTTTCCTAGAAGGACAGAAGGAAGCACCAGGAAGAGAGGTCCATTGTCTCTCACCTTTCTTTGCCTCTTCCTTCACACACTGTACATAAACTAGCAACTGAAGAAAGCTGTAAAAGCGGTCCTGGAGTGGTTTAAATATTAACTGCATCTCAGAGAAGTACACTTTTCCCACAGCTATGTGAATTATTTTCCTACTATACATTCTGTGGATCTGGCAGGTTCACCAGTGACTTTATGAATAATCTGGACCTCTAGTCTTTGGTGTTTAGCCTTTTTAAAAAGAGTAATAAATTTAGTCGTTAATTTTTTTTTAAATGGTTCAATGTGTTTTGCTCAAACTCTCCAAAAATTTGCTTTGGGGTTAATCATTGAAATGCAAAGTTTTTGCTTTATGGAGTATTTTTGAGGTCAGGAGTAAGATAAACTAGAAAATATATTGGCTTTGAGCTATAAATAACATGTGTGGGTTTGGGGATGTCACTGAGTGGTGCTGGTCAAGCATACACAAGGCCCTGCATTCTGTCCCCAGAACACAGATGAAACTATCCTTCTCTGGTCACTTCTTTAGTAATCATAGGCTCCACTTGACTGTGACAGAGACCATCGCTGTTCATGAAAGCACACACAAACACGTGTTCCAGAATCTGCAAGTTATCGACAGCCACAACCATACAGCCAGAGACAGAGGGCAGGAGTTAACTCACTAGCAGTAAAGAAACAAAAACTGACTCAGGGCACACTCAGGGAAGCCTTTTGCTTGGCTCTAGGTCTTAAAATGCCATTCTGTGCACTCACAGGAAACCCAGCAAATCTTTTTATAGCAAGTACGGTCTGAAAATCCCTGAAACAGCGTTTCTTCAGAGCTACTGGGAAAAGTCTGGCCACGCTGCACAAGAGAAGCACAGCCGAGATCTATGCTCCATAAACACAAGCACTCATGCCCTTGGCCACCAGAGCTCAGCCTTTGGTACAGAAGAAGAGTTTTGGAATCCTCCCCCAAAGGAAAACAGCGCCCAAACAAAAAGAAGATCGTGTCTTAGCACAGTCTCCATCAATTCAGCCATGTGCCTGCATGACCTCAAGAATTCCATATATGCTTTGAGATGTGAAAAGCCTTTGTGAATAATTGAAGACAAAATAATGAGACCCAAGGATGTCAGAGACATAATATAGTTTTGTAGAATTCATCATGGAGCTTTTAAAATTCCCAAATACTACATGATGAATAATTTATTCCTGTGTCAATATGGGGCCAGCAGATGTTCATCCAGAGTCAGTATTAACCCTTCAAGCTGAACAGCAGAACACAGGCTCCGCCCAACACGGCAAAGCACTTCATTTAAGTGAGATTATCTTGGTGTTTATGGGGAAATTAAAGCAGCCCTGGAAGCCAAGAAAAAACAAACTACTTACTTAGTGATCTTTTATCAGAGTCTGCTTATGAAGATAAGGAGGTGAGTTAAGTGCGCAAACACAAATGGACTGCTCTCTTCCTTCAGAAGTGTCCCTGGGGGCATCTGCTGGTTCCATCTAGGAATATCTGCTGGCGGCTTATTGACATTGACCTCCCCTGCTGATATAGAGTCCAATTTTAAACACCAGGTGTTGCGCTTTCTGGATACTCTCCCTCCTTTGATCCATCCTCTAAATGGGTTACTTTAATTAGTAAGAATGTATCATTCCTTTAAGAATAAAACAGAACAGAGAACTGCAGTAACAAGCAACAGCAAAGCTTAAAGACTCGCCAGCGCTTATAACTTCAAAACAGAAACTAGTGCATTAGAGCTCACTCATTTATCCTTCAGTTATCAGCTAGCACTACGTGTGAACAAAGAGGAATTGTTTAATCACTGATTTAAAGACTTCTTAGGGATATGTTAATGTCTGTGTCTGTGTCTAAGCATGCACAGAGGCTTCCAGTCAATATGAAAACCAGGTACTGGGCTAATACTTAAAGACACAGCTCTCAAACTCAAAACCAAGAATAGATAGACTACATGAAAATAATTTTAAGCTATGTGCCCGAGTTATATCCAATGAAGGAATATGTACAAGAGCTAGAAATAATGAGGAAATGAGCAGAAAGGTAGGCAGAGGCTGGAGCCAAAGGAACTCCCAGAAGGGTAGAGAGCCTAGGACTCAGTCACAGGACTGGGCCCTGGAGGAGTCACCTCTAATAGGAGTCACGAGTTACCTGAATAAAGCAGGACATCAAGCCCACAGAGGTGGAAAAGGTGAAGCCATCACCCAAGGCAATGGCAGAGTGAGAGAATCAAGTGGAATTCTATAACCGTAAGTTTAAAGAACTGTGTTTAAAAGGGTGAAGAAGATGAAGTAACAAAGTGAGACTAAATAGGAGCAGTCTAGAAAACGCCAAGACAGACTTTAAAAAGAATAAAACAGAAATTTGAACAGGAGGGGCCTCAGTAGACAACAAAAACAGATTGGTTGCTAACAGTGGTAGGGCAGATAACCCAAAGGTCACAATGGAAATCAAATCAAATCTAAGTTGTGGGACAGACAGGAGACAGACATGGGGACATGAAGCTGAGAGGAGGAGCCAGAATGAGAGAGTTCCAAAAGCATCAGACAGGAATTCAAAGAAGCAAGTAGGAAACACAGGAGATGCAAGTGAGGCATCCGAGCTGTGAAAGAGATCATTCCACAGTGAGAAAAGCCTGTCTTCAATCTCACAACCTGTTAGAGGCAACGCTGGAAGAACATAAATGGCTAGCCGCTCACTCTTCCACTCAGACATCTGCCAAAGATGGAAATTTCTCTAGCTGCTTACAATGTGCATGCTCTTTGAATATGTCAGACGTTGCAGAAGCCTTCTGGTCCGAAGTTATCGCACTGAATTTTCACACTAACTATCATTATTTTCATTTCACAGAGATATAATAGGCTTAGCAAGGGGGAACTTGCCCGAAGTCATACACATAAATAGCATAAATAGTAAACATCAGAGCAGGGATTCGAAGGCATATGTAATTCTAAACCTCACTCTCGTCATCGTTTTGGAACAGTGTCACTATATTGATACAGCTTTAAAATAATGAGGTGTCCTTACAGTGATGCAGATCAACTACATCCTAGAACAGCCTCCCTGTAAACTAAGAGTATCACTCATAAAGTATTACAACCAAAATCAAGATACTTGGTATAGGCTTATATGTAGCATGTTACAAGCTTAATGTGGGTTTTTTGTACTAATGTATAAAAATACTACTAATTCTTTGAGAATTTCACACAATGTATTATTCTCATATTCATCTCCAGCTCCTTCAAGATCCACCCCACCTTCCTACCCCTCAACTTTATGTTGGGTTTTTTAATTCATTTACTAACCCATTCACTCCAATTTGTGCTATCTATATACTTCTGTGGGGGGGGGTTACCCACTGGAGTGTGGCCAGCCTACCAGGAGCCACACCATCAGAAAAATACCGACTGCCCCTCCCCTAGAAACAAGCAACTGTCTACAGCTTCCCAGTTGGGGGCTCATGGACGCTCCCACTCTATGAGAGAACGCTGACTGCTCTTGTGCAGGTACCACAAGTGCCATGAGCTCGTGATTACAGCGGTCCTGTCAAGCCCACAGTACATTGTTTCACTTCAGCCCTCACGGTTTGTGCCTCACACAGTCTTTCCACCTCTTCTTCCCCCATAGTTCCAGAGCCTTGGGAAGGGGATGTGACATTGATGTGTCATTTGTTGCTGAGCATTCCACAGTTACTTATTCTCTGCAACTCACTTTTTTTTTAATCTTTAAAAGAACTAAGTAGATATTTACTAAAATCAGACAGAAGAAAACCTACACTAAAAGTCATAGGGAATTTCATGTGACCCTGAGTAATCAAAACTATCATGGAAACAAACAAAGTTGAAAGCCTCCAGAATCCTGATTTCAAATTTTACTTTCAAAGCTGCAGTCATCAAAACAGAGTCATATGGCATGAAGACATGCTGTGGGATGGTCTGTATGTCAAATTGCTCTGATTGGTCAATAAATAAAACACTGATTGGCCAGTGGCCAGGCAGGAAGTATAGGCGGGACTAACAGAGAGGAGAATGGAGAGAACAGGAAGGCGGAGGGAGACACTGCCAGCCACCGCCATGACAAGCAGGATGTGAAGATGCCAGTAAGCAAGGTATAGATTTATAGAAATGGGTTAATTTAAGATATAAGAACAGTTAGCAAGAAGCCAGACACAGCCATACAGTTTGTAAATAATGTAAGCGTCTGTGTGATTATTTTATAAGTGGGCTGTCGGACTGCCAGGGCTCGGCGGGACCCGGAGAGAAGCTCTCCAGCTTCAAAGACAGACAGAGAGCTAATGGGAAAAACAGAAAACCCACAAGTCAGTCTTTGCCCCATGTGGTAGACTGCCTTCAACCAGAGCCAAGGCCATTCCATAGAGCAAGGCAATCTTGGAAGCAAAGGTTCTTGGGAAGTAGATACCAACATGTAAAGGGATAAAGTTGAACATCTCCCTAATACCATATGCAGAAGGTCCTTCAAAGTGGACCAAAGTCCTAATTGTAAGACCTAAGCATAAAATTATGAAACTCTTAGAAAAAAAGAATTAAGGAAAACATTCATGGCACTGGATTTGCAGTCTTTTTTTTTTTCTTAGCTACAACACCAGAAGTTTTGAGGTACTTTCTTCATAGGATATTAGGAAAATGCCCAACTTCATTCAAAGTCCTAATTATAAGACCTAATTATGCCGGGCAGTGGTGGCACGTGCCTTTAATCCCAGTACTCGGGAGGCAGAGCCAGGCGGATCCCTGTGAGTTAGAGGCCAGCCTAGTCTACAAAGTGAGTTCCAGGAAAGACGCAAAGCTACAGAGAGAAACCCTGTCTCGAAAAACAAAACAAAACAAAACAAAACAAAAAAGACCTAATTATAAAACTATAAAATTCTATATAACTATACACCTAACTGTAAGACTTTACCTATATACAGGAATCAAAACAGTGTCAGATGACAAAGACAAAGAGCCAATGGGGAAAAAACAGAAAACCCAAAAAACTTATATCGTGCGCGCGCACACGCACATGCACACGCACACACACATACGCACGCACACATGTATGCGCAGCCAGTAAGCACAGAAGGAGATACCACAGTGTAATTCGTCCCTATGAAAATGCAAAACCACAGTGAGAAGCCACTCTGACCTCCTAGGATGGCTATTGATTTGTTTTGCTTTGTAAAGTAAGGAGAAAATAGGTGTGGGCATAGATCAGGAGGAAGCTGCAACGGTGGTGCGTAACTAACAAGAATGCAGAATGATATAGCCATTTTTGGTTTAGTGGGAAAAGTAAATATAGAAATAGTGTAAGATCCCATAATTGCACTTCTAGATGCGTGTCTGAAAACGCTAACAGAACTCCCACAGACACACACATATCAGGGCTCAGAGCATTGGCACCCACAAAAGCCAACAGGTGGAAAACAGTCAAGTGTAATTAATGAATTAATAAGCAAAATGTGATATACATATCATCCATAAAAAGGAATGAAATTCAGATGCATGCTACAAAATGGCTCAACCCTGAAAATGTCATGCTAAATAAAACAAGCCGGATATAGAGGACAAGTCCTGGACATCCTCAATCAGATGAGGTCTTGAAAAGCAAGCTCATGGAGATGGAAGTGTGGAGTGAGCATTATCAGGGGTCAGAGCCCAGTGGTAGAATTTCTGTTTGGGGGCTGAACAGTAAGGATGTCTGTAAAGCTAATAATGTACTTAATGCCAGTTGGAAGTGTTCACAATATGCTCTACATTTTTTAAATGACAACTTTTATGATAGCATATTCTCAGCAAAAAGAGATATGTAAACAAGCAAGAGGACAGAAATGGCAGGTGACTCATGGTGTGTCTCTTTCTAATAGTATCTGCTTATATATCATAACCATGGTTAATATAAAGAATACTTTATTTCATAAAAAATATTTAAACAAGGTTCCATCATTTTACACATCTTACCTAGTTTAATCTACTCTTAATTTGTAAGGTAGAGATTTCTATCCCCACTTTACAGTTAAAAAGATACATCCAAAATATAATAATCCTAAATATATATTTACAACTTTCAAATTCTGATAAATATTCTATCCATGTGGGAGCCAATTAATTCAATTCCCCAGGGAGTCAGAGAATAATAGTCACTGCCAATAGCTTCCAAGATACAGAAAGAGCCAATATGACAGCTGCCCCCAGCAGGCCACACGGCTGCACATTCAAAAGCCCAACAGATCTCACAACCAAACACCCAGCTCAAGGCAGGAGTGGACTAGCTTCATTGTCGGGCCTTCTGCTGCAGCATGGCCGAGAAGCCAGCCAAGTGGGGTGGCCTTCAGCCACAGGAAAGGGGCTCGCATAGCCCTTCCCCACTTGGGCTCAAAGAACAGAACAGAAAGCACCTCTTGATGGTTTGGGAAAGGAAAACTTTTGATCCTTATCTGAAGAGTGAACACCAAAATCCACACAACATATTTTCAGTAACATTTTAGAAATGATCTTATCCAACTTCCTCCTCTTGACTTCATCGTCAACATTTAAAAAATGCTCAGTGTTCTCTGACATGCAAAAAGCAAAGAACACTCTTTCGAGTAACCAATCCAGTTACCACTTCCTTCCCTATTCTTCAAAGCCAAACTTCCTTTTTAGTGCTTTCTTAAACAATACTGATATTTAAGATTCAGACTTAGCTGTAGAGTAATTAAAATTGAATAAATGTATTTAATGGAACAATTTCTTCTAAATTGCTGTCATACTTCCTCACCCTTCACTCTTTTCATAGGCTGACATCTACTCCACTTTTCCCACAAGGATTTTTGTCAATGTCACGATCATCTATAGCATGGAGGCCTTGATAGGGCCCTTAAAAATTCCAAGGACTCTGAAAGTCAGGTTGGTTACATTTTCTGAGGCATGCAATTCATGGGGCCCAGAGCAAAATGAAAATGTTCTCTTCTTGTCTTAAAAAGTAGAAAGAACTCCCCGCTTCTCTTTGGTTATATCTCTCTCAGCAAGTTCTGTTGCTTCTAAATTTTATTTGCAACTTACTGTTATAATGCTCACAGGTATCCAGGACACCATTCGGAGGTTGATGTGCAGCATATACCCCCAATGTCTGTGCCCAAGGGTAGAAGGGGCACTGGGTAATGAAGACAAGAGTGGCAGGAGGTGCAGGGTGCCTGTGCTAGCATGCACTCCCTGTCCTATCTGATGCCACCTACTAAACACCCAAACACGGTTACTTGGAATTTCAAGATGGCTGTGGTAGGAAGCGGAGGAATCCCTGACTGAATTTGTAAGGAGTAGATGAGGTCTTGAGTGAATGTGTATTGTTAACATAGGCACAACCATGCCAAGGACCAATGTCTCAGACCCTTAGGAAACTGGTAAAGCCTTTCTCAGGTCAGGCTGAGAAAGGCAAAGCCTTCCTCTGATTCAAGGATGAGTGTTTACAAACAACTGACTGTAGTCTGTGCAACTATAAGTGTTTTAGGAATGAATAACCAGAGTTTGCAGAACCTAGCAACTGCAGGTTCCTCCTTCCTGATGTCTACACCCCGAGACTGCTCACCTACACACATCCCAGACCAGCTGACCCCTCCCCTCCTGCTGAGGTTCTGGGCTGCTCTGGTAGTTGCTGCCACTCCAACAGTGTGTGCACAGCCCACCTGGGCCCAGTTTTTCTCTCTACATGTCTGTCATTTCTTCATTCCCTCTCTGCCCCAGTCAGGTTTCCAGACCCAAGCCACATGGGACATGGCAAGCAATCCTCCAACATTAAATTCTAACTCCCGGGGCTGGTGACTAAACACAGGGTGCTGTGGGATGGTCTGTGTGTCAAACATGTTGCTTATTGGTCAATAAATAAAACACTGATTGGCCAATGGTCAGGCAGGAAGAAATATAGGCGGGACAAGGAGGAGAGAATTCTGGGAAGTGGAAGGCTGAGCTGGAGACACTGCCAGCCGCCACCATGACAAACAGCACATGAAGATGCTGGTAAGCCACAAGCAATGTGGCAAGGTATAGATTTATAGAAATGGGTTAATTTAAGATGTAAGAACTAGATAGCTAGAAGCCTGAGCCATTAGCCAAACAGTTTAAACAATATAAGTCTCTGTGTTTACTTGGTTGGGTCTGAGCGGCTGTGGGACTGGCGGGTGGCAGAGATTTGTCCTGACTGTGGGCCAGGCAGGAAAACTCTAGCTACAACAGGGTCCCCTTCTCAAGGTGTGGAGCTGGATGGGTGAGGAAGTGGGGAGGCAGCGGGGGAGGGGAAACTGTGATCAGAACACAGTGTATGAAAACACTTTACTTTCAATTTTAAAAAGTATTTTAAAATATACTTCCCTTCCCAGAAGGACACCCCATGCAGCCATGCTGCCACTGTACCCGGACAGTGACTCTACTATGTTCCATATGATCATAATATCTGCTTCAAACAAAAGTCAACAAGATAATTCCATTTCATTGTATTCCTGCAACAAGCCCACACATATACATATATGTCTGTATGTGTGCATATGAGTGGGTATCCCCATTTTACAACTGGAGAACTGACTAGGAAAGTGTGATGCATTCCATAAAGCATGGGAGAAGCAGCAGAGGCCAAACTCCTGCTCCAGGCCCAGGTCTCTCTCTGACCTGTGCTTCCTGAGTGACGGCAAAGCAGGAGAGTGAGCAAAGCGGCCATTTGTCTACACGAGCATCAGCTTAGCTATGGGGGGGGGATTTCTATCACGTTTCTGTCAATTACAGTCAAGATTTCTAAGTCAATTGATCTTTGTATATTCAAGAATTTGAAGGCCAGTTACCAACATGCAATCTAAAACCAGTAAATGGTGGGCATTTAATTTTTTTCATCAGTAATTTTATCCAAGGGGTGGGGTGTGGCTACTTTCTTCAGCATGTGTGTGTGTGTGTGTGTGTGTGTGTGTGCGTGTGTGTGTGTGTGTGTGTGTGTGTGTGTGTGTGTGTGTGTGTGTGTGAGGGGAAGAGAGGGGTAGGCCAGAGGACAGTCAAGAGTGTCATTCTTCAGGTGCTATCTACCTTGTTTGTGAGACAGGGTCTCTTACTAGCCTGGAGCTCGCCAAGTAGGCTTGGCTGGCTGGCCAGCAGCCCCAAGGATCCAGATCCACCGGTCTCTCCATCCCCAGGGCCGAAGTTACAGTTCATCACATCCTGTTTTGTTTTGTTTTGTTTCCTTTAAATGGTGGTTCTAGGGATCAGATTCAGTTCCTCAGGTTTAAGAAGACAGGTGCTTTTCCAGCTGAGCCACTTCCCAGCCCACCGAGTAGGTACACTCTGGATGGTCAACCCTTCCAGACAGGGAGATTTCACTTGGCTTTCCTCGTGTTAACAGAGCACTTTACTCAATGCATTTCAACTCATCAATTCATTCTAATTAATCCCCTAACAGCAAAAAGAGTATTTGTTGTTGCTGCTGCTGTCGCGCTAACGCGTCTGCTGCGCGTTTGCGGTCCTGCCTCTCCCTCACAGCCGCTGACCACCCAGGACACACTCAGGGAAGGAAGCACAGGTACATATTAGACCTGAATGCACAGTCTCTCAGCTCACCAGAGCACAGCTCCTTTATCTCTCTAGGTAGAAAAGCCATAATTTAAGCTGACAGCACTACCTGTCATGAAGCCTGTGGGTTTACACTTTCTAAATGTCAGTCTGAACTTCTGACTGGCTCCTTAGAGCGCTCCTGTTTGTTTCCAGATGAGGTGGTGTGTCAGCTCTGCACACATAAAAGCTGTTAATCAGCAATTTGCACTGCAGCACAAGAGAGGTGGCCGGCATGCCAACTGTGGTCCTACAGCGTGCCTCCCGTCAGAACAGAAAGCCTGTCCCGAGCCAGTGACACCCTCATACATCACAGAACTCATTCTCTGCTCCAAAGATGAAATATCTCATGCCAAGGAACGTATTATTTTGAAGTAATTGTTTGCATTTAGCAAACATGTTCCCATGGTCTACAGACAGTGTGAATGAGGGCCACTCTGACTCCTGATGCTCCTGGCATGTCGCTTCGTCCATTCCCCAGGGGACCCACTCTTGACTCTTTTAATATTTACTACTTCACATCCCAGTATCTATTCAACTTTCTGAGTAAAATGGGGATGGGATCTTGAGAATTACCCTGGGTGTCTGCCCTTTCCTGTTATACATACAAATACTAACTCCAACGCGCAGACTCTCATCAACATCACTGAAGCTGAGGCATAGTTTGGCATAATTTTACCAACTAATAGGCTTGTGTCTAGGAACTGAAATCTAGAATACAGGTTACAACGATGACTAAAATCTTCTATCAAAACACTTTTGGGAATTAGACTAGCTTTTCCTCCTGCAGCCACCTCGGGTGCCATGTCAAGTTCTTCATGAAGATCAGTGGTCTCTTCACTGTAGCCATGAACCTTGACCACTTCAACAGCAGCCTTCGCTTGTGAGAGCCTCTGGAATTGGACTGAAAGTTGACCAAACAAACTGGTTTAGTGATGGGAAAATGAACATCCAACTAGAATCCAAGAGTCGTTTCTATTGGCACAACACACACTTTACTGGAATTAGGAAATAAGTGCTTCTCGTGGCTGGAGAGAGGGCTCAGTGGTTGTGAACACTGGCTGCTCTTGCAGAGGACCCAGATTCAATTCCCAGCACCCACATTGGACAGCTCACAACTGCCTGTAACTCCAGCTCTAGGGAATCTTCAGGACTCCAAGGATACGTGAACACATGTGTGCATACACACACTGACATACACATCAATAAAAATAAAACAAGCTTTTCAAACAATTCAGTCAGCAACAAATCTGCTGTAGTTTTATTTCAAGACCTTTAGTATGAACAATCAACTTTAGTGTTTCAGATATGATCATATCTGGTGCCCAGAATGAGGAAGTGGAGCCCAGCAATGGCTCACGCCTATAATCCCAACACTGGGGGGCTGCAGGACGGTGGGCTTAAAGCCAGCTTGGACTATATAATAAAACTCTGTCTAAGAAAGAAAGGAGGAAGGGAGGCAGGCAGGCAGGCAATAAAGCCATGAAATGACAGGTATGAAATGTGTCACTGCTAAAAGCTTAGCTGCCAGGAAATGGGAACATGAGCCTGCAAGCACAGGAGCAAACTCTGCAGAAATGGCTGAGATGGCACATGGGCTTGCCACATGCAGACAGAAACCATCTAGGGCATCTCCTCTGGTGATTCTTTTCATTAGTGCTAATGGGCTCAGCGGCTCTGCTCAGGAACTGTCCCTACAATTGCTCAAAGAACACAAATCTTGTTCTCTATGGTGAAGTCCATTCTTATTTTTTTTTAAGGAAAGAATGAAAACTATGTGTAGTTATTAACACATGAGCGTATATACAGTCATCTGTGTGCTTCTTCTAATCCCTTCTTTTTACTCTGAATTTGTCAGCTTATTAGGAAATACTGCCAAGTCTTATTGAGTAGTACAATACAGAAACAACCAAAATTAGATCCTTTGAACATGTCCAATTAAATCTATTTTTATCAGTATTGGAAATAAAAAAGTTATGGATGAAAAGGCAGTGACAGGGCATGCCACTCACCCTGGTGGCCTACAGCAGTGTGGAGGCTTTGAAGTGTATAATGGGTACTTGTGAATAGGGACTGTAGAGCCAGGAGGCCAGCATGGGCTTTGATATGCTGACAGCCACCACAGGTATGTGTCAATGGAGAGTCAGATTCCCATTCTGTCAGAGGCAAGGGAAATGACTCCTACTTCACAAGTTCCTGAGGAATGTAGTCAGAAATCCTTCTATAGTTCAGCTCAAGCTCACGTCTGTCTGTATGGATCTCCTGAGACCAAATAGCACAGTGACAACTGTCCAGTCCATGTGTTGAAATGCTACTCTCAGCACACCTCTCTTGAGTACTGGCTTTGTTTTCCCATGTCATTTACTAACAGCATTGAACTATGTAAAGAAAGTATGTAAAGAAACTATGTAAAGAAAGTCAACCAAGAATCCTGTAAAGCAGACAAAGTAGCCTGTGGAAAATGATGCCCTTCTATGGAAGCACGGGCCCCATGCTCTGCTCAGGAAAGAAAGCAAATCAAAACCAACTGAACTTTCCTTCAACACTCTTAAAGGGATTACTTGTACATCCCCACTTCTTTCCACAGCCCTTTCTCTTAATATTGCCTTACTCAGAGAGTTCTAGCCTGTGAATACAAACACGAATTAATCTGGTCTTTGTAGAAAACAGTGGCCAGGAAAGACAGATATGCAAAAAGTTACAATCAAAGCAACCCACTTAACACATCTGTCTGCTGTGTGCTAGTGACTCCAAAGGACCGATTCATCCAGGCAACAGGAAGTTTCTTAGAGGTACTTTGGGTAGACTTGACAGGGGAGGACGTCCCACTGGAGAAAGGCACAGAGGCTAAAGTCAAGCTACACAATGGACAGTCAGAGATAGTTAATATAGACATCAAACTAGGGCCAGGCCATTTGGGGGCTTGTTTATAAACTCCAAAGAGTTTGGTCTTTATCTGCTCTTTTGTTTGCACAGTGCTAAGTAATGCAACAGAAAAGCAGACAGACTTAACCAGAAAACCCACTGGCTTGTATCAAAAGCAGAAAGCCAAATGCAAAGGGAAGAAGAGAGACTTCAGTCCAGGGGGCAGAACAGACTGACGACCATACACCTAACAAGAAGGATGGAAAGATACGGGGAGGCAAGGAGGAGGCGCTGAGGGAGGAATGCGCACCCACACTTCACTTTAAATAAACACAAAAATCAACTAAAAGTTGAACGATGATAGACCTAAATATGAACCTGCAACCATGAAACCACTCAAAGAAAACTCAGGAGAAAGTTTCTATACCTTTGTTATGTCATCAAAAGCAAATTCTATAAAGTAACAGATTGATAAACTACACTTCATAAAAGTAAAAGACAAGTCACAAATGGAAAATAATACTTAAAAAGTGTGTATCTGAGAGAGGACTTATATTAAAAAATACAGTTTTCAAAATTCATCAATGAGAAAACAAGCAACTCAATGAAAATATTATTAAAAGATTTAGATCATTTACCAAAAGAGGCAATCTTTTGAAAGACATACAATGACAAGGCACTCAAGGTCATTAGTCATTCCAGAAATGCAAATTAAAACCATAGTGGCACCTACTCCACACCTACCGAAAATGAGGAAAATTAAACAGACTGGCCAAGCATGAATTAGTGATGGCAAGGCTATGTGGGAGCTGAAGCTCTTACACATTTCAAGTGGGGATGTAAAGGACACAATCATCTACAGAGCCCAGAGTGGCAGTTCACTGAAAAGTTAAACACATCTATAAAACCCGGACTCTCCTCCTAGACATTGATGTTCATCTAGCTGGGCCCCAGTTCTCTCTCTCCAAACCCCACCCTCTCAGAAAAGCCACTGGGAGCCCTGGGGGCAGTAGTAGCTCCTTCCCTGAGGCTGCTAGCTGCTCAAGGCCCCACCTACCATGATGGGGCACAAACCCAGTTTTGTGGAGGGCATTTCATGAGGCCACAGGGTATTTAAGCCTCCTCCTTCTGAGTAGCTCCGTGATGATTTTTCTCCTTTGTCTCCACCATGCTCCAACCCCCTACTCTGGGGGCTGGAGAGTCACTCGGGAGTGCTTTGCTCAAATATACCTGGTCTTTTACTTTTTAATTCAGCTTGATCTGGCTTACTGTGTTGGCGGTGAAAACTACTATGGGGTACAGAAACTTATCAACTGACTCTCAAAAAGGGGCTGCCCAAAGTGCTCGTACATAGATACATTATCTATGAGAGACCCAAACTAAAAATTGCCTGAGTCCAGTAGCAGAAAATGGTGTATCCATGAAACAACAATGGCAATAAAAGATAAATAAATAAAAGATACTGGCCGGGCGGTGGTGGCACACCCCTTTAATCCCAGCACTCGGGAGGCAGAGGCAGGCGGATCTCTGTGAGTTCGAGGCCAGCCTGGGCTACCAAGTGAGTTCCAGGAAAGGCGCAAAGCTACACAGAGAAACCCTGTCTCGAAAAACCAAAAAAAAAAAAAACAAAACAAAAACAAAAACAAAAAAAAAAGATACTGAAATACAACACAGGTAAGTGCCAGAAGCCAGACACAAAAGCAGCGTATACTGCATTATTCAGAATTATATATATAAACAGAAAGTACAAGGAGGGACCAGGGGACTACAAATGGCATAATGAAACTTTTGGGGGTGATGGAAATGTCTTAGTTAAGTCTTAGATGGGCTCAAGAGCTACACAATGAGATGGACTGTTGAGGAGTAAGGAGTTTATCAGGAATGGAAGACAGACATAGATAGAGGCAGCAGCATGGCTGGGACCCATGTGCATGAGGCGGTTTCACAGCATAAGCCTACAGCTAGGCTCTCTGTTCCAGGCAGGAGGCAGGAGAACGGGTAGGAAGCAGTGAGCTGGCCACCAACACCCACTTTAATGCAAGCTCACTTCCTCTGGTAAGAAACCCTGGTACCTGGGAGTCTGCTAGCTAGGAAGTTAACGTCTCCACCAGGCCTGTCAGCATCTATGAGAGGGAAGGCCCAGGGCAGCAGCTGGATTCTTTTTTTCATATAATTTTGATCATGTTTTACCTCCCCCAACTCCTGCCAGATGCTCCCTATCCACTCATTCTACATTCTTACCTTACATTCTCTCTCTCAGAAAGGAAACACACACACACACACACACACACACACACCAACAAAAGGCCAACAAGACAACAAGTACCAAAGGAAGCAAACTGAAACAAACAAACAAAAATCCACAAACATACCACTGAGTTCGCATTGTGGTGGCTAGCCAGCTACTGCTGAGCACGGGGCCTGCCCTGAAATGTGGTTAATAGATCCAGTGACACTCCACTGGGGAAAACTGATTTTCCCTTTGCCAGCAGGTATCAATTGCAAATGGCTTCTTGGTTAGGGTGGGACCCTGTGTCCACTTACCCTTCTTAGTAACAGCTGAACTTTTACATTATATTCTTACAATTATGGTAGTTTCATTGATGTACATCAAAACACCAAACTGTACAATTTAACTATGGGTAGCTTATATGTCAATTATATCTCAATAAACTTATTTATAAATGACGTGTGTGTACGTGTGTGAATGAGTTATGTGCACTACATGTTTGCAGGAGACACTGAAGATCCAAAGAGAGCACTGGGGCCCCTGGAGCTAGAGTTAGGGGCAGTTGTGAGCCACTCGATATGAGTGCTAGGAACCAAACCTGGGTCCTCTTTGAAAGCAGCAAGTGCTCTTAACTACTGAGCCAGCAGCTTTCCAGCCCTGTAATAAGCCTTTTTAAGGGTTTAAATAAGGAATTAACAATTACGTTCCTGCTTTCTTTCTTTGCAAGAGAACTGAAAGATGTAAGAGTGCAATGGTGGCACCGGCCGAGGACTGCAGAGTTTCAGGCAGTGTTATCTACGGGAAGTTACATCTGACCAACTGATTAAGTGGGGAGGAAAACAGCTGTTTGGCAGGTAGTTTTCTGTGACACGACACTAAAAATTTACATATTCCATCACTTGAAAGTTGAGTGATACTTAGAAACTTTTCTCCCCATTTTTTTTTTTTTTTTTTTGGTTTTTCGAGACAGGGTTTCTCTGTGTAGCTTTGCGCCTTTCCTGGAGCCCACTTGGTAGCCCAGGCTGGCCTCGAACTCACAGAGATCCATCTCCCCATTTTTTTAAACCTTCCTTTCTTTTCTTTTCGCTGTGTGTTCTCCAGCACTAGGCACGGATGGCATTACTGAGTTCTCCCCATCCAGCTCTCATCCTAAAAGGAATAAGACATAGTTTATTCCGGAGCCATAGTGAAAGACCATGGCATAAGAACACAGATTTAGGTTACCCCAAATTCCATGTTCCAACATGGGAGAAGTTTCATGAAGTTTATAGTTGAACAGAACAAAGAACATCCTAGACCAAGATATGTTTACAAGACTCTGGTGGGCACACCAGAGAGGCAGGCACAGATAGAGGAAGCTTTTCTACAGTACCAAGATGCTGTCTCATGACATTCTTAGCTTTGGGGTTGATGGGAGCTAGCTGTCTGCTAAGTTAATAGATCTCAAAGAGGTTTCTATCTGTAAGTCAGGAGATGTTAGTTCCTACACAGAAGAGGACAAGGATCATCTAGCTGTTCCAGAGGGCTAGAACTATTCCAAGATAGACAATCAGCCCCTGGACCTGCAACATTCCAATCTCTCCACAGTCCTGGAATTCTAGCCAGCCAACTGGTCTCTGCAGACACAGCTTCTTCTCAGGAGTTTTCATTCACACCCACCCACCCACCATTTGTTTTTGTTTTACTATGATGATACAACACTACAAAGAGTGTTTCTATACTATTGTGGAAACATGATGCTACAATATTTCTGTGAAGTCACACTTGAATTGAGTGCACACACTATGGTACGGGAATTCTCTGTCTAGTGGGACAAGTGTTTAAACTTTAAACTGATAGAACAGTGAGTGGTGCTGAAAGAATGTGCAAAAACATTTAGAAGTGTGTGAAGACATACTTGAGAAGATTGAACAGCATTTCAAGACTCTACAAAGTACACTAACAACAACAACAACAAAAACGCCCTTCAACACATCAGTAAGGTTCAAAATGTTCTACGAAAGACACCGTAGTCCAGAATGAACCTTGTCCAGTGAGGACACTTGCCCTTGATGGCACTTTCTCAAACTATGGTATTAACTGTAAAGAGGACTCAGCGGCTGCTCAGTGGACCTACAAGTGCCCCTAGGGTAACTCAACCTGCCTCCATTTGTACCTGTCACCTTTTGCTTGTTAGTGTCCAGGGACAACAGGTGCGATAGCCTGGTGACAAGAGTGGAGAGTACCCCACAGGCAACGGTGACTTTCTGACAATAATCAACCCCCTCCATCACTTCCTTACAAGCCCTGTAACCCTCTAGACGGCTAAAGCGTAGGATACACTGTCTTCCTGGACAGCAATTCTGATTAAAGGGCCTTCCTCTTTTTTGATGACCCTGATGTGTTGGGTGCTCTTGGTACCCCAGTAACAACAGAAGCTCAGATCTGAATAAAGAACTAAAAGAGGTCCTGACTTTTCAAAGTAACACACCACACTTGCCAAAACGAAACAAAAAAAAAGTTGTGATAGCTCAAAATTATAAAGCTAACCCTAAAATAGTAAATATGTTGTAACTTTTAGAGGATATGGTGACTGGAATTGAATAGACACTGCTGAGCAGACACTGCAGGGCCACAGCACAGTGGGGTGTGCTCGCAGCCTGAGCACAAAGGATATGTCTTTACGACTCATAAACACATTGAGAGTTATATGTGTGTTGTTTTGTCTTTCTAACACACAACTCTCGCCCAGAGATGAAGACTTTGGTGGTCACCAACAAAGCTGAGTCAGTCAGCAGCTGGGGATCCAAGCTATACTAGAGCGTCATGGATTGCAGAAGCCTATGGAAAAGATCATCCTCTGTGTGATCGGTTGTAACAAGTACGATAATTAGATTAGTAACGGATCGTTCAAAAGGAAACATCGAGTGCTTATGTAGAAAGACTCTTTTCTCACAGTTCACGCACTTCAGAGAATGGGTCATGTTTTAAAAATGAGCTACGGAGGTCTTCAAAGATCCATGCTTAATTTAAAATATCTTTCATCAGCTTTAAAAGAAATGTCAACACCACTAGTGCATCTCCTTCTCTTGAATAAAATGAGGATTTACAGAAGTAAACAGACCTCTAGAGCTAGGCTCAGCTTTTAGCAATTACATACAACTCTCTCTCCTGAAGGGATATGCAAGGCAGAGAAGATCATTATCAATTCCCATGCACACCAATAGAAGAATTCATATATGTGCAGGGGTGTGCTTTATTCTATTTGGAAGTTGAATTTGACTGTTAATGGACAGATGTCCTTTCTGTGGTGATGTGTTGGGGTCCATAGAGGTTTCCTAGTGAGATCTGAGCTTGCTTTACACAGCAGGGCTGCATAAGGGGATGGATTGACCACCTGCATGGTTACCAGGTGTTTGGAAGGGTCTGCACTTGGCTGTGCTAGGTGAGGTCTTTTGCTCCACCTTTTTGCATTTCTATAAATAGCCCTTTAGCAAAGACAGAAGAGGCTGGTGAATTTTTACCCAGATCCTTCCATCTCCATGCTCAAGAGTACCCTGGGGGAAAAAGTGGGGGCAGGTCCCCCACAGTGAGGGTGCTAAGTGCCATCCTCACACTGTGCCATACCAGCACCTTCTATGGACTGATACCCAGCCCTCCCCCTGCCCCTGGTCCACACTCCCCACACCTCTCCTCCTGCCCAGCCGGGCTCACAGGGGCTGGTCAGGTAAGAGTAGAGTGAGAAGAGGCCATGTTCACTCCCATCTCCCCAGCACCTCCCTGCCTCACTAATGCCCCAGTTGCTCTCTCCTACCACAGAGCTTCATGCCACATGCTGTCTTCTTCAGCTAAGGGAGGTGGCACTGACCCCACCCCACAGTCATGCTGCTCCCAGATAGCTTGTCAGTCTGTCAGCTTCCTGATTCTGCAAACAGACCTCTCACTATATTGTCTTCCATTGAAACCTGACTTTCTACATAGTGCATTTCCTAAAGCAAGATACACCCATCTTCATTTGTCAATGAACATTTCACATACATTTAATTCTGTATCTTGCCCAGTCTTACACAGCCTATCTCTTTGAACTTCCACTGTGATACAATAACTGAATATATATCCATTTTCACAAATCACTGCATTTATTTTTGTGTATATGTTTGTATCCATCTGTGTGTGGTGTGTTCTTGCTAATATTCACTACAAATGTGGAGACCTCAGGCCAATGCTGGACTGTCTTCCTTGACTGAGCACCTTATTTTTTAATATTATTTTACATGCATGAGTGTTTTTGCCTGCATGTATGTTTGTGTACCATGTGTGTCCCTATTGCCCACTGAAGCCAGAGGAGGGTGCTGGATGCCCTGGAACTGGATTTACAGACAGTTGTGAGCCCCATATGGGTGCTGGGAACCGAACCAAGATTCCTACAAGAGCGGCCAGTGCTCTTAACAGCTCAGACACCTTATCTTCTAAGACAAGGATTCACACTGAACGTGGAGCTCACAGGTCGGTGAGGCTGGCTGTACAGTGAGCTCCAGAAATCCCCCAGTCTCTACTCACTCTCCCTCTCACTAGGCTCCGAGCTGCTGTGCCTGTACTTTCACAGCAAGTACCTGACCCCTGAGCCACCACCCCAGACCATCACTGCATAAACACACACCCAGGCTTGCCTGAAAAAAGGTGAAGGGCTTATCTCAGAAAATGGATGGTTAAATAAAACATGTTTACATTATATTCTGAAATACTGTTCTTAGTACTGCACCTAATAAATAAGAGAGTCCATCCCACCCTGCATCCTCATTTCTTCTTTTTAAAAATCAAAACCACACCATGTAGCTTGCCCTACAGTTACTAACTGTATTCCGATCGGTAACAGTACATGTAAACAAGCACGCAGACAAAGTGAATCCACTCTGCTCTGCTGCCTAGTCCCTGACTCTTCTGTGTCAAACGCTGCCTAGTGAGTGGAGCTGCCAACAGCAAACCAAATCAGACACAGACCTGAGCAAAGTCAGTGGCGGAGCCTTGCTGCCATTCAGCAATATGTTCCAAAATGAATAAAATGATACTTTGTTTAGGCAATTCCTCATCTCCATTAGCTGGATAATTGAGAGGTTATTATTATTATGCATTGATTGGTCCTCAGATTAAACTCAGAGCGCCACAAAGTGGAAAAAGAAATTTACATTTTGATGGGGAAAATGATACAAACAAGCATCTGAACAAAAGGGTGACATTCCAACTCTTCTACTGATAAAAACAGAAAGCCACAGATAAGAGAGGGGCTTGGAAACCATCTAGTTAAGTTCTCTTACTTTGTAGATGGACTTAATGGCTGCACTTAAACAGCTCGTTCAGAGAGCTGGCTGGTCTGAACCTTATCAAGCTTCAATCTTTGGGCCATGTAGAAGTACGGCTCTTTTAAAGGCCATAATCAAGTCAGGAGGGGGAATTTAAGACTAGTGGATTCTGAATTATCACCCAAGTGTTCTGTACTGGTCACACCAGCCTGGGGGATTGTGTGCTTGAGGGAACCACCATCATCTCCAGGAGGTCTTGGTATCCACAGTCCCAAAGGTGAATGAAAGTGCAGACATCTGTCCAGTGCCCCAGTGTTGTTCCTCTGAGAACAGGGAGAACAGGGCACCGGCATGGCCTCAGATGGGAATGCAGCACTGACATCCTTAAGCGCCAGTCACTACACTGGTTGTCATTCTATCTGTACCATGATTTGGTCCCAGGTTACAAATGAGCCACAACTCATCCAAACGATACCATATGTGAGTAGAGTTTGTGAGAGAGACTGAAGGGTTGGTCTGGTGGTTTGTCTCCATCCAGTCTCAAGCTGAAATGCAATTACCGTGTAATCTCACTGAGAAGTAATGGCCTTCAGGAGGGTAGGACCCTGTGAATGGACTATTGCTTTTCTCTTAGAACTGCTCTTAGTACTAGGCTTTTATTTTCTGCCTTCAAGTGCAATGTCTGCAACAAGTATCTACCTGCCCTTCTTTTCTACATGCACAGTACAAACCCTCAGCAAACCTGGGACAGACATTCGAGTCACATTCTGAAGTTATTACAGCTTCCAACAGAGAGACCTCTTTCCTTTATGCATCTCAGACACTACAGACAGAAAACCAACTCAGCAGGTGGGCAGAGAGGGAGAGAGAGAAATGGAAGGAAGGGGAAGGTAAAGGGGAGAAACAGAGAAAGGGAGGGAAGACAGAAGCAGAGTGATGAGGACATGGAGACAGAGCACAAGCCATCACCAGGAAGGAGGAACCAGCTCTGCCTGGCTCCAGACATGGCAAAGCCAGAAACCATAGCCAGGGGGCCTTGGACCATTTCAAACTTGAGAAGCAACAGCTAACGAGAGGCATTCTGGACGGCAGGTACCACTGGGTGCAGACTTACCACCTAGAGGGATGCAAGCTTACCTAAGAGATGAAGCTGCCAACAGCAGCTGAAGAAATAAATAATACTAGCAGCTAACTATTGTGAGCTCTCCCAAGGACCCCAGCAAAGCCAGCTGCTGACAGTGACAGTGCTCCTCCACCTAGATCCACGGCAAGCAAAACGAAAAACCGGTCAAAACAGGGCCCTTACAAGAAAACAACTGCTCTAATGCTAGCAAAGCTAAAGAAAACATTATCTATCAATTACCGTTTATAAACCGCCATAATTAACCAGCTTTAAATCTGAAAACTGTCTCCTACAAGGACACTATGATGAGATAAAAGCCAATGTGCATATTTTGTTTTGTTTTTAAACAAATATAGACAATCATTTGTTTAGAAAACAGGCCTTTTTTTTTCAAGAGAAACCACTGAGAACGCCCATCCCCCCGCAAGCTATGCCGCCTTTCTTTGTTTTAAATTCCATATAAATTATTCTGAGCTTATTGCTTTGATCGGATTTAGCTGTAAGTAATTATATTTAGTCAGACATTTGATCTATAAATAGAATCTACTAAAGGAATTATTACAACTTCCATGAAATTGGCAAACAGCAGCTCCATTTGATGCGATTCTAGAAAAGCTTTAGACTGAAAAGCTAGCAATATGTGGAGTAGCCACCAAGAAGATATGTGCTCTGAAAATTAAAATCTACAAATATAGTTCCGTATTTAAACTTTACAGAAAGAGTTAGCATTAGATCGTCTCTTTCGAATCTGGATTTGTTATTTGATAATCACATTCACCTTGATGAAGTAAACACTTGAATAAAAGTTACGTTTTTCTTTTCATAGATATTGTGTGTTTCTTACACAACATCCATACATTGAATGTTGGCCAATAAATGAAATAAAAGGAGTAAGGTTTCCCACATCCTGGCCCTGGGAGAAGATATTATCCATTGTTGGTGAGCAGTATGCAGTAAAATGTTTCACAAGGAAGCAACATAGACAATATAAAGATTGTTTGGTTAGGAGTAAGGCATTTCCAGACTGCTGTCCAACTTTGCCTGTTCACAAACACAAGCACTGAAGCCAGGTGGGTCTGGTGTGCAGGACTCTGCCGTATTTTTGCAACTTTTTTATAGGTCTGATATTTCTAAGTAAAAAGGTCCCACTGTCAATGCAGGTGAATAAACTCCAGGATGAACATGCTTTAGATCTCACTCAGGGGAGAGGAACAATTCTGTCTTGTTTTAATTAAACAATAGTATACAGAAATAATAAGTCCAGTCTACACTGTTGGAAGGGCCTAAAGTTCATAATCTACACACAACAAAATAAAACAGTCCCTCCTCCCCAAAGCTGTGGCATATGTGACAATAATAAATCCCCCCAAACCTAACCAGTGCCAGGCATGCATGGCTCCTGTGACTGACCTGCACGCTGGCACAAGACCCTACGCAAAGCAGGCTCGTTCTCTGGTTTCCTCCATCATTCCTGCCCACAGGATGACAGTATTTAGTTCTCAGCCTCGCAGATTTCAACCTGGATGGTAGTTTTGTGGAACAACTAGCACACACGACACCGAGCAGACAACAGCTCCCCACAGCCCTGCTGACTCTTACCACCAGCATAAGACTGAGCCATCACTGCCATCTTATAGCTGAGCACTCTAGTCTGGCTCTTCCGGTTGATCAGTGAGAAGGTTTGTGTTCTGGAACCACACTTGTGAAGTACCTCTTCCTGCATTTGTTTCATGGCTGCCTTACCTACCCAACTGCAAACCCATACAGGATAAAACAGTATTCATCTTGGTCTAGGTACATATTTGTACTGGATTTACAACTGTTGAAAAGGGAATGATGGGTAAGAAGGCTGAACTTGAAAACAAGCCACTCAAGTTTCTTATGGTGATACCATCAAATTCTCAAAACCAGTATAAGGAGACCCAACGGAAGTAATACAATGGAAATTAGTCATTTGTAATGGGTGTGGCAAGTTTTGCCTATGAATGCAATAGTGGTAAGAAGGATATGGGGGTTATCAGCTGCTTTCCAATTGGATTTAAGGCCTGATCAACAGGAAACATGTATCTGGTACTGTAAGCCTCTGGCTAGGGAGCTCACAGGCCCCAGAGGAGAACTTAGGGCTATTATTCCACTAAACATATGTGGTATCAAATTGCCCTCTAAATGTGTGTCTCTGTACAAGTAGGTCAGTGGAGCTCCTAGACCTCATCAGAGAAGTTTCTCTGTGCTGGGTATGGTAGTTAGGGCCAAAACCCACAACTGGTCCAAGTGCAGAGAATAAATGGAGTATTCAGCCACAAGTGGGACATTTATGCTACACTCCATCCCAGGCCCAGAGGTCACTGTGGAAGAGAGGGGGAAAGATTGTAAAGGGCCAGAGGTCAGGGAGGAACAGAGATTAACAGTGTCTTCTGGGTATGACATGACTGCTTTACTCATAAGCTCGTGGCACTTGGTGCCTGCACAAGACCCACCACATGACCAAGCCACTCAACATTCTACCGTGGGATGGGGAGAGGGGTTCATGAGCCCTTCCTCAACTCCTAAATGAGGAACTATGGTGGTTGATGGCTTCTGGAGGAAGCAGAGGCAGTTGTACCTCCACTGGACAGCCCTGTCTTCATGGCCACCACAGATTGCACTTGATGGGTTATACAGAAAAGAGGACTGGGATGGAGAGACAGCTCAGGGGTTAAGAGCACCTGCTGCTCCTGCAGGGGACCTGGGTTCAGTTCCCAGCATCACATGGCAGCTCACAACCATGTGTAACTCTAGTTCTTGGTCATCTAACACCCTCTTCTGGCCTCTGCAGGCACCAGGCATGCATATGGCGTATAGACACAGATGTAAACAAAACAGTCACACACACAAAATAAAATAAAATACATCTTTTTTAAAAACAGGACAAGAAGTTGGTAGGTTAAGGAGATGGGAGTAGATCTGGAGGAGTTTGGTATGAATATGATCAAAATACATTGTATGAAAACCTCAAATAATTAATAAAAATACTGTATTTTTTTTAAAAGAAATGAATAATTGACGCTGTGTTCCCAGCTCCACCACTGCCTGGAGATGAGGCAACTCACAAATCCTCTGTATCTGCTAGTCTTGACCACACCAATATAAAGTATGACATCTGCTGTGCTTTAGAGTTAATGAACCTCCCAGAGGCTGCCTGTAGAGCTAAGGTAGATCACACACATGAAGTTCCTGGTACTAGACCAGCCTCCAAAGACACTAGGCCCCTCCCTCTCAACCAAAGGACTCCAGAAAACAGCTGCTTATTAGGACATGGAGCCTCCCTGTCTGCAGCCTGTCAGTAACCTGGCATTTTCATTCTGAGGTTATTTTTGTGGTAGCCTACAAATGCTGGTAGAGAGAATGATTCATCATACAAACTAAAATCACGGCTTACGAGGAAATGCGAACTGCAAATTATAGGGAGAAAGGAGGCTTAAAAATGTACTTGAAAATAATAAAAACTCAAGAGTAGTCACTTAATCCAATATTTTATTGGAAATTGGACCAAATCCAATTCTCTTAAGGGCACCACAGTTTGCTAACCAGATGTTAATACTGTTCTGCCAAAGAAAACTGCAAGATTTAAAGGCTATTTTTTCCATAAAAATTGTCTTGTTTATATTTCCAAACATATATTTCTCTGATGTCCTGATAGATTAGATTAAAAACTAATCAAAGTTCCCTTCAGTCTACTCTTGGACATCAGCAATGTGCTTCCAGAAGATCAGAAGAGAAAGCGCTCGTTCTTTGAGATTTGGTTAAAAAGCAAAATAGATAGCAGTAGACATCCACATCCAGAGATACAGCTGAAGGACAGACATTGTACACACAGCCCAGGCTCAATAGCAGGACTTAATTACTCCATTATAACAAACAGCATGAACCTCGTTAGTGGATCAGCACGGGAGTCATGAGGACACAAGACTGCTGGCATGACCCCAGCCATCACAGAAAGGCACTGAACCCACCATCCAGACAATCAAGGTTCAAAGTAAATTTCCTGCGTTTTCACTCAAGATGCAAACAGGAAGACAGGAGCACACAGTGGTGCAGCAAATGGTGACAGCTGTGCTGAGTGTCTTACTGCAATCTAGTAGACTTGGCAAGAGTTTCCAGCCACTTTTTCAACATCTCATCCTTCTATCCATCATCATTCCTCAGCCTCAAAGCTGTTGTTCACAAATGAGGCAGTCATCTACAAAACACAGATAACAGAGTAGATTTGATCCTTCGGTGTATTATCTGTGAACTCCACCTTTGAGTAACAGTCCTGAGTTAGTTGGCTATGCAATACTAGGAAGCAACCAAATAAGCAGAGGGCCAGAATGCCCAGCAGACCGAGCTCACACCCTGGGCAAACGCCTCCAACCACAACCCTAACTATCAAAGGAACTGAGAGCCCAAAAGCACGGCCGGGCCGGGCGGTGGTGGCGCACGCCTTTAATCCCAGCACTCGGGAGGCAGAGGCAGGCGGATCTCTGTGAGTTTGAGGCCAGCCTGGGCTACCAAGTGAGTTCTAGAAAAGGCACAAAGCTACACAGAGAAACGCTGTCTCAAAAACCAAAAAAAAAAAAAAAAAAAGCACGGCCAAGGAGAAAGTCCACAATCTACGGGACTTCGGCAAATGGAGCGATTAACCTCCAATGAAGTGGACTTTAAATAAAGAATAGAATCAGATAGGACAATAACCATTTTATAATTATAAAAGGGAAAATCCATCCACAATACCTTATCAAGCATGTATGCCCCGAGTAACAGAATCTGAAAAGACAGAGCTGTTTCTTACCGTCACTTCTTTCTTTTTTTGTAAAATTATGTGCATGTCTATAGTATCTGGGATGGGTATTTACAGGACAGATGTTCCTGGAGGCCAGCGAGTGTTGGGTCCCCCTGGAGCTTCAGTTACAGGTGGTTGTGAGCTGCTCACCATGAGTGCTAGGATCCAAACTTGGGTCCTCTGAAAGAGCAGTACACACTCTTAACCACTGAGCCACCTCTTCAGCCTCTGTCTCCCATTTCCATGAACCACCTTCATGAGAACTTATCTAAGCAAGATTACAAATGGCACAGTGATGCTAACTCCATTCTCAGCCTTGCTTTATTGACTATTATCCTCAACTCTGAAACATCTTTCTCTTTGGATCTCAAGGTTTCACTATCTCCCCCATAATAAAGTCTATCAAGTTCCAGACAGGAAGGAGAGTAGACAAGAACCCTGATGTGCTGGTGTGCACTCACTCACTCACTCACTCACTCATTCACTCACTCACTCACTGGCTACACCCTTGGTTTCCCTCATTCTTCATCTATCTTTTGATGATGGAGTATGGAAGATTTGGTTGCCAGACCTCGTCTCCATCTGATGCATCTATTGTTTCACTTATGCTTGTTCTTCGATGAGAATGGTATCAAGGAGTATGATAAACTCCTTCACCTATCGCCCCAAACTCTTTGCATCCCTCCTCCCATCTCCACTTGTCATTTCAGAGTAACTGGCCATAGTTACAGTCTGTAACTCTCAAATGTATTACTCCATTGAATTCCATGTATGTACTCAAAGTCTCATTGAGATGTTTAATAGTCATCAAAAAGAAACCATAATTCTAGCTACTTTTCCCACCAAGCTTCTCTATCTACATTCTACCCCCTCTCTCTAATCCACCAGATGTTTAGGCTAAATATCTGAGCACCACTGTATTTGAGTCCTTCTAAAACTTCACTTGTTCTGCTTTCAGAAGAAAACCTAACCACGTCCTAGCACTCTCTGACTACCTTGGTCTACGCCATCATCTCTCACCCAGATAACAAGGAGCTGAATGTCAATGGCCTCCTGGGTCTAATCCTTGCACAATGGCCCATTCTCCACATAGTATCTAGGCTGATCCTTGGAAGCATTAGTCTGATATCACTATTTCGCTTAAAATCTAAAATCCTTCCATTAAAATAAAATACAAAGTCTTTAATGCAACCTTAAAATCCTAAATGATCTGCCTTCTCCCAGAAACCTGTTTGTCTTGATCCTCTACCACCAGAGGGCTTGCGCTCACCCAAGGCTAGCTTCACCTCTCTCCCCAGGCCAGCCACACCCCTTCCTCATCCCTCCTTAAAGTCAACAAGAATATTGTCTCCACCCTCTGCCTAGGCTGCTCTCCCCAGAAGCCCTGCGGGCATTCCCTTCCCTTCTTTGTGTCTATCCACCCTCCATTTCTTAAGAAGCACAGTTCCATTCTACTTAAGACATGACCGCCTGTCATGCCCATCATCATGCTTCTCTTTATGACTTTGTTTTCTTCTAAGCACCTGCCATCATCTTTTCTAGGGGTGTTTATTTCTATTTACGCCAGGTAGAGACATGCCAGAGAAACAACTCACCTGTGGCTAACTTGGCACACCAATGCAATTCATTGATTGGAGTTACTTACAAGAGCACAGGTGAAGGGTTATTTACACAACAAGCAACTTACAAGCAGCAGCAAAAAGAGCTCTCTCCCGCCCTGACACATACACAGTTGTTAATCTGTGGTGGCTCCTCAGGAGAGGACCCCTGAGCCTCATGAGCCCTCCTCTCCTTCCACAAGAGGATGTTAATGGCCCAATCGTGTGAGCAGCTCGTCCAGCTGATTGTAGTTTCACTGATTTCAAGGCAGCAATGGCCACACCACGCCCTGGTGGCAGAGTTCCACAAATGAAATACATTCATTCTCTCTCACAGGAGGTGGTAAGGAATGCAAAGCAGGGGCTTTGCTTTTCTCAGTGTTGAATTACCATTGCCTAAAGCAGCAGCAGGTAGAGGCAAGTGCACCTTCCCTATCTGAACAAGCTCACCGGTGCTGTTAGTGCTTCCGACCTGCTGGTCTCTGGGTTCTTTGTCTGTATCGGTCTCACTTGTTCACATCTCCACCCCATCACAAGGTCCTCATTCTCCAGTCCCTGACCTCTGTCTATGGAGGTGAGAAGATGACAGGAAGCTGGCTCCTCTCTAAGCAGACACAGCAGTAGGTGGGAGGTTCTATTTTTGTTTTCAGACATGATCTCATGTTGCCCGGGCTGTCCTGGAACTCGCAATATAGTCAGGCATGGTCTTGAACCCCTGATCCTCTTTCTCTGTCTCACCGTGCTGGGACTACAGCCCAATCCCATCACACTTGGCAGTTTTTCTTTTGGTTTTACTCGAATAATCTGGGGTGCTTTTCTTTTCTTTCTTTCTTTTTTTTTCTTTAGTTTTATTTTGGTTCTGTTTTTTGAGACAGGGTTTCACCATGTAGCCCAGGCTGGCCTCAAACTTGTCTTCCTCCTGCCTCAGCCTTGAAAGGTGGTTCACCAGGCCTAACTCGGTAGATATAGTTTTAAAATGAGTTTTAGGTTCAGAGCAAGACTGAAGAAAAGGTACAGAGAGTTCTTACATGCTAACCACATAACACTTACTTTCAGGATTAGTGTGAACTGCTGTATGTGTACTTGAATGGCTATGCACTCATCCACTGTGAGGTTTTTGTGATTTTTCCAAACTCTGATTAGGTCATTCCTTGTTCAAACTTTAACTGGCTTATGTAACACTCTATAGAAATCAAATCAAATTCTTTTACATTATTTGTTGTTTGTGTGTGCAGATGTAAATGCATGTGGGTGTGTGTAAGTTCGGGACACTCGTGTGGAGGTTCAAGAATGATTTTCACAGTCAATTCTCTCCACTGTGTGAATCCTTGAAGATCAAACTCAGGTTGCCAGCTTGGTAGCAAGTATGAATGTCCCATCTCACTGGCCCTTTGATTTTCAGAATTCTACAATTTGGATCCAGCCTGTTTTTCAACTTCACCTTTCACTAATCACCCCCATCTAACCACCTCTATGCAATCTTTATTCCAACCACAATTCTACTCACTGTTTCTGATCACATGCTGCATTTTACTATTTCTGTTCTATGTTCTATCTCTGCCAAAAATGCACTTCCCCTGGAGCACGTCTGCCAAGCTCCCCCAGTCTTTCAAAGCCCAGCTGGGACCCCATTTTCTGCAGGAGACTCACCCAGCTATGCCGGCTGATGTCCACCTCTGGTTTTGCTATACTTTCAAATGTTAATTTTATTTATGTCTCTCTTCCAGTCCTTGCCTCAGGGGCAGGGACCACAGGGCACATCCTGAGCAATTATGAAGCAGGCTGTTGAGGAACAGGATATAACTAATCTACTAGAGAGGGCATATGAGAGCTACTTCCAGACTTTTCATCATTTATTTCTGATATCATTCACTAAATTCCAGAACTTAACAGTTTGTTCTGCTATAGTACACACCTCCACTGCAAGACCAAGAAAATGAGGAGGTTACTGGTTTCTTTGTGATTTTCTCCCTAGGCAGAAGGAGTGGGGAAATGGGGTAGAATTCTGCAGGAAAAGTAAAACAGCTTCAGTGGGCTTTTGTGTGGAGAAGGCTTTTCACTTTATTTCAGGAAAATCTAAAGTGAGCGTCCACATACAAGGTTAAGAAGCGTTCTCACCTCAAGCAGTCTTTCTTCCGGTTGTGACCCTGCTGGCTCAGGCTGCACTTCCAGCACCCTCTCTCACATTCTGCGAGTCAGCACTTCTCACTATTTGTTTGCATGTTCACTTCCAATATCCTCCTCAGCATCGCATCCATGCTCCGCTGTGTCCAAACTGTCTGCTCTACTACTTTTATTGTTGTTTGTTTTGTGGGCGAGGGGCACATGCTTGTACATGCTTCTATGGCTCAAGGTAGCATAGATTTTTATTTTTATTTTTATTTTTGGTTTTTGGTTTTTCAAGACAGGGTTTCTCTGTGTAGCTTTGGAGCCAGTCCTGGAACTTGCTCTGTAGACCAGGCTGGCCTCAAACTCACAGAGATCTGCCTGGCTCTGCCTCCGAGTGCTGGGATTGAAGACGTGCGCCGCCACCACCACCACCCAGCCTAGCATAGATTTTTAATGTTTTATACTCAACCCTATTTCTTCCCTATAAGTTACTTTTAGTGGACAGTTTTGCAGGGTGTGTGTGTGTGTGTGTGTGTGTGTGTGTGTGTGTAACACATTATAGTAAAATGACCAATTAATATTCAGAGCCAAAAGTCTAGTCCTTGACTGTATTAACAATGTATGTTACTGCATTCAATTTTCAGAAACAACTGAAAATACTCCAATATTCTCAAGATCTTAAATCATAAATCAATATTCATGTCCAAATCTGGGATTCCCGAAAAGCCTCACCTAAGACACCTAAGGAGTCTTGCTCTGCTCAGGTCCTACTTGCTACACCAGAAGCACTACTCAGATTCCATAGGCTGCACTTCGCTACATAGTGATCTGATCTGCAACAACGTCAGTCTGACTTTCAAAGCCCCAGTAAGCGATGTGACCTCTGGTGATGCTAAACTATGGAACAAAACCAATTGAAAGGCAAGACAAACAGGGGCATTTCCAAATCCACTTTCACAGCTGCCTGGGCTACTGCCCAGTCCCCAGAGCAAAGGTCAAACCCCTGCTTTGTGGTGTCTTGAAACCTGTAATGCACAGAGCACACACAGAATACTGTGCTGTCCGATCTGCTCAGCATTTTGTCCTCTTGCCTTCTTACAAAGTCGAAACCCCGCGGGAGCTGGAGCTCCGACTCCTATTGACACCTGAGTGACCGAGTTGCTGTCAGCAAGATGAATAAGCAGTATACTATTTTATCTGAACGCCTCCACATTTTTACCCTTAGTGCAAGCCTCCAAGCAGGAAACTGAGTTTCAGTTTAAAAACTTGGCATCAGAATGCACTATGATGTGTGCTCAGCCTGGCCTGACGATGCTCATTCACCCAGCAATGTACACACATCTGTGTATGCAGGCACAAGTTCAGGAAAAGGATCTTTTTTTTAGTGGAGAACTGGGCAGCTTTATTGATGAGGGTCAGGTACGTGGGCGGGACGAGACCCGAGGCCAGGCTTTATGCTTCTCCTCTGGCCTCATGGGTGCAAACCTCTCCTGGAGTTTCTTCTACACGCTCTTATCCATCTCCTGAAATTCTTCCAGGGTGTCTGTGGACAGGACCAGCTTGTATTCTTCCACAGAGAGACTACTGAAGCTGCTGTCTCTGGGGCGAGGGTACTTATGTTTATAGTAGTTTAAATGCAGTCATGCCAAGCTTTCGTACATCTGATCACAGGCCTCGGGTTCCGTCCCCTGGGTGTTCTCTCCCTCCCAAAAGGCCTGTGCTACCCTGCAGGTAAGCGCCCAAGTCCCGGCCCCGTTTGGTCTCGTCCACTGGCCATTCCTCACAGAGCTTAAGGAAACGACGGTAGTGGAGAGCGGCCATCTTGGGCCCCACTTTCAGGAAAGAATCTTTGACACACCAGTATCTTCTATGTATGATTCCTTAAAGCCAAGTCAACCTGCTTTCCTTTCTTTCCTTTTCGCCTCCCTTCTCTTTTCCAGGAAGCAGGTAGAGTACTAGAAAACAGTTTACTCATCGCTACTGTACATTCCATAAGCCCTGCATACATAAGCCCACATGTCTGCAGTGCCATCCCATCCCTGAGATACACTGCTCAGTCACATTACTTCATTACAAAATACACTCAAATAAAAGCAATGACATTTAAAAATACACACAGAGTCAAGGTCTACTTACCACGATGGTGTTACCTGTGGCCTATCGTTCATCAGGGTGAACCATGTCGGGAAAGACATGGATAAATTTCACATAGAAGCCATAAGAATCTGAAAATTATTTGCAACTATGACCAGTGCAGACCAAAAAAAAAAAAAAAAAAAAAAAAAAAAAACAAAAACCCAAACACCTCTCTCCAGGTTTCTCAGTCCCAAATCCCAGAGTTAGGCAAGATCAACCAAAGGGCACTTGGGAGACCAGCTCCATCCGGTCACCTCACTTGCCGAGTGGACATCTACTCACAGCAAGGGAGCAGCTGGGCTAAGGTCACTGGTGGAAATACCAGTTCACTGATTCCTGAGCTCCTGCAGGTAGCTTAAGAAGAAGTATATCCAAACAGAATCTGAAGTGAATTCAAGTACCACAGAAGGGAATTCCCCACGACTTCAGAAGTCTACATGCTGATTTATCGTCTATCCTCAGCAGGGACTCGGTGTTCTTCCTGGAGGTCCTTCCACATTTGTACGTCCAGGAGGGTATCTGTCCGTCTTTTCAGAATGTTTAACTAGCCTTTTCTATGTATTGAAGTGTGCTTAGAAACCATATGCTACATTGAATATTTAAGGTGACTCAGGAAGAGGATGACCCCCTGAAAAAGCAGATTAACGGCAATGCACTCTGTCCACATGCTGGTGCCGTGGCGAGCACTTGCTGCTTGCCAGCGGTCACCCAGACACGCTCCTCAGAGCGCTTGCTCTCAACCACTTCGCAACAGGGCTTCGGTACACAGCAATTACATGTTACAAGTGAAAGGAAATGAGGTTGGTTTTGTTTTCTGTTTTTGTTTGTTTGTTTGTAGCTAGATGTTGGAAGACTAATAGATTAATTTTTCTTTCCAAGACAGGTTTTTCTGTGTAGCTCTGACTCTCTTGGAACTTACTATGTAGACCAGGCTGGCCTTGACCTCAGAGATCTGCCTGCCTCTGCTGCTCAAGTAATTGGATTAAAGGCCTGCGCCACAACGCCCAGCTAATAGATTACATTTTATGTAGTGTGGAAAGATAGACTTTCCAACCTCAGACTTCAGGTGTCATTCCCAAATCCTTCACTATAAATGCAAAGAATTTTGATAAAGAGGTGGGGTGGCTTTTCCAGAGTCGTATTGCTGTTTGGTGGCAAAATTTATTTCTGGTCCAATGTTCTTTCCATATTCTACAGCTACTCCCTCCTACTAACAGATGGAAAAGAGAATACAGTACTTAAAGTGGGAATGCTAGGTATCAGATAAACAGTCTAAAGGAAAACCCAACTTGGAGAAATTCTTCAAAAATGGAGACAGCATTCACTCTGTAGTCCAGGCTGGCCTCCAATTGGGATCCTCCAATTCCTAAAGAGTGGCACATCAAAGTACAATGTGTGTGTGTGTGTGTGTGTGTGTGTGTGTGTGTGTGTGTGTGTGTAGCTTCCTGTCAGGCAGGAGAGATTACACTAGCTTAAAGACAGTCAAGGTTCCAGCCTCCCCAGCAGGCCGGCCCACAGCTGGCAGGCGCTGCTCCCACTGGCCTGTAGCTGCACTTGCAGAGGCTTTATTCCGAGTTACCAGTTTCTGGATGCGAGTGTTAAACAAAGCCCACAGCAGCAGCCTAGATCATTTCCTCCTCCCCTCCTTGCTTTAATGAAGCCATGAGTTCAGTGGAGTCTAGAGATTTAAATTCTAATCATTTTCCCTTTGCCCTTTAGCACAGGTGCTCCCAAGGGAAACTTTACTTCCAAGCATTACCATTGCAGGCCCCTGAATCAATAACCCACAGCTCTAAAAGGCAAGAATGCCAAGTAAATGCTATTTTCTTCCTCTATCTCCATCCCAATTAAAGAAAATGAAATCTATAAGGCAGTAGAGGAGCCTCCAACAGATTCACTGTGATAATAAAAACCCCTCAGAATGTCTCAAGCCAGACTGAGAAAAATGCTGCCCTCCTCTCTCACACTACAGCAGGAGAATTGGTTCGGAAAGAGGACCCCTAACCCTGACTTTCCGCTCTTCCAGGTTTACCAGAAATAAAGCACTTGCCTTTCCCTCTGCACATGACCTTGTTGGATTGCTGAAAGTGTGTGGTAGAGATGGACTGTGTGGCAAACCAATTCACTACTAAGAGCCACAATGGTTTAAAATCCAAATTCCATGGGTACCTATGGAACACCTATTATATATCAAATGCTGAGTTTGATACTGGAGACAAAGTAAGTTTATGTTTAAATCTAGGGCTGGGGAATGGCTCAGCTGGTAAACTGAGCTTTGCTGTGCAAGAATGAGGACCTGACCCTGAACCCTAGCACACACATAGCACACAGTGAGGCACAGTGGCATATTTCTGTAATTCCAGGAGTGGGGAGGCAGAGATAGGTCAGTCATGTCTACACAGTGAGTTCCAGGCCAGCCAGAGCTACATAGTGAGACTCTGTCTCAGGAAAAAAAAAAAATTCAACCCTTGGTCCAGATCACTCACCATGCAGCAGGGCAGAGAGAACAGGGAAAGCCTAGCAAACTTGTGCAGCTTGACAGCCCTTTGCACCTGTGCACATCCTTCACGGCCCACCGCCTCTGGATAAGGTCCTGCAATGGGTGACAGAGCTCAATACCTAACAGACAGAAGAGTGAATTCTAAGTTGAGAGCTGCTACGGATGAGCAGCAAGAGAAGCAACACCCTCAAAGCCGGTGCTGAAACAAGAACCCGTATAAAACCCCAAATCTACTGCATCATGTTACATACACGGCCAGAGTGCATGGGGGCGAGCAACTCCCTCACAGCAAAAGGACCAGGCCAAGCATGTGTTCCAGTCACTGGGACATGGGACACTTTGAGAGTACTGGATGGCTGCTCATTTGTTTCTGCTATTGTGATCCCTCTTTCCCCACCAGCTGTATCACAAAAACTTTATATACAAAATATGCCACAAACATAAGAAGCTAAGAACACAGATCCAACCACGGAGTTATAGAATCAGGTGTCCAACCCCTCCTTCCTCCCTCAGGGTAACTGTGACCATCAAATTCATTATCTCAGTGCATTCACAGGAAATCCACTCTGAAAAAGACTCTCACAGTGCACAGGGTTTCAGTGCAGGGTTCCCAAGAACATCCCATGTACTGGTAAGCCTCAAACGACCTCAGAACCCCACTCACCCTCAGAGTTTGTAGACTGGGCCTGCACACAGTACGGCATGCCGAGAAGCCTGGACGTCCCTGACAGCACAGTGCCCGCACTGCTGTGAGGAGACGCAAGCAGCCACAGGACTAAGTCCAATCTGCTCAGGGTGGGAGGCAGCCCCACACTGCCGCCCGACTGCCCATCAGAGGAGCAGGTGAGTTCGTGAAAACACACATCTGAGAGATGGAGAGATAAAACAGAAAGACTGGCCCTAGCTGAACTCAGGAGAAATGGAGAACGGGAAAGAACAGAGATAAGGTGAATACAGAAGAAATGGGAAAGAAAACATGGCAACAGAAACACAGAGCTGTGGGCCTAAGAAAGGGAGGAAGGTGAGAATCAGCTGTCACTTACTCACAAGGACAGGCTGACTGGCTGAAAGCAGCTCCAGGGAAAAGCATTACTTATCCCCTCACTATGGCGCCTAAATACAAACCAAGTACACCTGGGGCTCCACCAATGGCTAGATTTACTGATCCCTAACATGAGATTTCTAAAGGACTGTTTCAAGGCAATTTTGACTATTCCCCTTTTCACTTTTGGCTCTGACTTTGGAACCACCTCCCAAGTGAGGTTTATACTTGAGGATATTTCCCTCAGTCATTTCCAGTCATCTAAGTACTGATAGTCTTGAGTCATTATTCTAGTACATCAATTCCACAGCCTGCTTCTTACTTCAATTTAGAAATCTCAGGCTGTAGCAGCCAGTTCAGATGTAAGGCGATTGTTAAGATCAACCTGGGTTACAGAAGTGAGTGTTTCAGTCGTTAGCTGGAGAGAATTGGCAGTGGAGACTGCAAGATCCCTACCCCGCTGCTCCAGCAGACTCCTTCATTCTCTAGTCAACCGTCTCCTGTCTGGCTTTGTTTGAAATTTAAATCCTCAGCTCCTTTCTGTGCTCTTTCCAGAACTGTCTGTGTATAAGCTGAGCACAGAAGTGAATTTCATCATCAGTGTTGTCGTAATCACACAATTTATCTTAAGCACAGTGCAAAGATGAGCTCTGATTCTTACTCACTGTAAAGCACTGCACCACTTACCTTGCCTTGCGGGGCCCCACAACAAGCTCAAGAGCCATCCTCGCCTGTCAAGAGTCTACCAGCTCCTGTTCTCTCCCTGCCGACTTTTGTGAGAAATGATCACCGTGAACACCTCACACTCTACCAAAGGGCAGCTCTGCCCTTTGCCCCACATCACATACACCTCCAGTGTTAACATTACACTCTATACACTCCTCTACAGTTTCATTTTGAAAGCCCAAATCCTTCACTTTTTCATTTCTGGAAGTCTCCATCTCATTTAATTCCTACAAACTCAAACATCACAGATGGGTCCCAGCTGCCTTTTCTAAATTAGTACCAGTCTGAGCCCGTCATCAGCCAAGTTTTACTTCAAGCTCTCCTTCCCATTCCAGGAATGACCTGCCTTCTTTGCCGCCAGTCTGCCAGCTCAGTCCTGTCACTCCCCAAAGCTGCCAGGCTCCTTACCTAAGCCCCATTGTACATACCGTCCCGAACAACCGGGCACTTGGGAAGATGGAAAGGCCTCCTTAGCCCATGCATGCAAAGCTCGGTGCAAAACAGAACTAAGCTAGCAAGTAGTTCATCCTCAATCACACACACACACACACACACACACACACACACACACCCTTCAATTCTGAGGCCATACTAACCAGAATGATTGAGATGTAAGTGAGCTTATGTTTTAATATGCAAATATTGGCTAAAATGTTTAAGGTGGCCCGTATGGTAAAGATAATGCGTGCCAGCACTCCACTTACGAATGCATTTCTACCGTTTCTTCTTCAGTCTTACACATCCTGAACAACCATATCTTGTGGGGGGGAAATCCAACAAGAAGAAGTTAATTGAAAGTCTTCAATTCTTAGACTCAAACTTTTTTCAAAAGATGTAAATACAGAGACTGAAGAAATGGATCAGTGATTAAGAGCACTGTTGTTCTTACAAAGGAACTGAATTCAATTATTCCCAGCACTACACAACAGCTCACAAC
Source organism: Peromyscus nudipes (assembly GCA_902168325.1). Taxonomy (NCBI): domain Eukaryota; kingdom Metazoa; phylum Chordata; class Mammalia; order Rodentia; family Cricetidae; genus Peromyscus; species Peromyscus nudipes. The sequence continues at coordinate 13,545 of CABHPH010134043.1, read as the reverse complement.
CATTTGTAACTCCAGTTCTAGAGGATCAACACCTTCTTCTGGACTCTAGGGGCACCAGGCACACATGTGGTGCACAGATATACATGCAGGCAAAACACCTATACATATAAAATAAAAATAAACCTTTAAAATGTATAAATACATCTCCATCAAATACAGAAATGATACAATTTTTATTTGAAATTATATTTGGCTATTCTATTCTTGCTTACATTTGCAGACAAAGAGGATGGAGCAGTAAGAGGAGAAGAATGGGACAAGGAAATATATATGAAGAGAGAGAGAACAAAACATTAGCAGGAAGCAGAGCAGTTGGTGAAAATCCAGGTGCACAGGGAAACAAAGAGAAGACCAAAGGCTTGTGAGAGTCAGTTAACCACGCCGTGGGAGGAAGTGAGAGGGTCACACTGCAGTGGCCCTTCACGCCTTGATCCTCATCCCATAGCAACAACAGGGTTGATGCTTCTTAAGTGATCAATCGAATCAGATTAACAAAATAAGAATAAAAACCAAAGCTTTTAGACACACTTAAGAGACATTCAGTGAAGCCAAGCGCATTTGTACTCCTTCACCCACTCACCAGGTGTCTGCTGAAACCCTGCCGTGGGAAGCACTAAGGACAAAAACATGCCCAATCCAAGACACCTGACAACCAAATAAACGCCATCTACCGGGGAAGATGAGCCAGATGTGGTGGTGCATGCTCTTAATCCCAGCACGTAGGAGGCACAGGCAGAGGCAGGGGGATCACTGGGAATTCAAGGCAGCCTGGTTTACATAGTAAATCTGATCCAGCCTGTTTGGGGAGCCGATGAGAGGCTGCAATGAACTCATTCTGTTACCCCAGTCAAATAAGTCTCCATAAATTCACTGAAACACGTACCATTTAGGGCCAGTGTCTTAGTCAGTCTTACCACTGCTGTGGTAAAACACCATGACCGAAAGCAATTTGGGGAGGAAAGGGTTTATTTCACTCACAGTTCCACAGAACAGTTCATCATCAAAAGCAGTGAGGGCAGGAACTCAAGCAGGGCAGGAACCTGGAGGCAGGAGCTGATGCAGAGGCCATGGAGAGGTGCTGCTTGCTGGCTTGCCTCCCATTGCTTGCTCAGCCTGCTTTCTTATAGAAACCAGGACCACCAGCCCAGGGATGGCCTCACCCACAATGGTTAGAACCTCTCATATCAATCAATAATTAAGAAAATGCTCTACAGGCTTGCCTACATGCCAGTCTTATGGAGGCTTTTCTCAATTGGGGTTCCCTTCTCTCAGATGGCATAAAATTGGCCAGCACAGCCAGTAAGATGGCTCAGCAGGTAAAGGTGCTTGACACCAGGCCTGAGGACCTGAGTATGATCCCCAAGAATCACAAGGTAGAAGCAGAGAATCAATTCCTTCAAGCTGTCTGGTAAGTGCGCATGCACACATGCACACACCACGCAAATAAATGTAAAATAAATTATTTTTAAGTGTACCATTAGAATCCATGCATGGTGAAGAATACCTGTGAACCTAGCACTTGGGATATGGAGGCAGATTGAGAGTTCAAGATCATCCTCAGCTGTAGAGTGACTTCAAAGCCCAGGCTATGTGAGACCTTATCTCACAAGCAAAACAAAAGAAAAACACTAAGTCATTAGAACAGGAGAACACTGGCCTAATCAACTACTTTACTGACCCATTATTGCAAACCTAAGCACCAACCTGCTGGGAAAGATACATATAATTAACTCACCATTGCTATACTTTAGATATAAGACATGTCTATGCTTTTCTCGGATAAAAGCCAATATCTCCTACCATCAGCTTTTTGCTCAAGTTCACCTACCCTTAGTCCAAATTTCCAGTCTGACTCCAACGTCAATTACCTTTCAATGTGTTTCCCACATTAAGTGCACCCATTCAGCTGCTGCAGTGGGAACAGTATACCTAGTCCTACCCTCACACCACCAAAGGAAGCCTGAGATTGGCAGGTTCAGCAGAGTTCCAGTTTCCAGAAGTGGTGCCAGACAGATGAAGGAGAAAACAACTTCCTGCTGCCTACTCTGAATGATGTCTTACGCACTGACATGAGATGCAGGTCCACGAGCATTACCACATACAAAGCCTAGAAACCCAGCGTGGTAAAGATCTTGTGGTGGCATGTGCAAACAAAGTAAGACCTATTAATACTCTAGTAATCCACCTAATTATCCTGCAGTTTCAGTTCAGTGACTGGCTTCATTGCATACTGTCAGTTGGTGAACTTTGATAACGTGTTGGAATTTCTGCTTTCTGCGACTTTTAGAAAGATTTTATTTTTATTATTTTAACTATGTGTAGGTGTGCATGACTGCATACAGCTATGTTCATGTGAGTACAGTGCCTGGGGAGCTGCATTTAGAGTGTGAGCTATCTGATGTGGCTGTTGGAAACTGAATTCAAGGACCCTGGAGGAGTCCAGAAAGTGTTCTAACCCTGAGTCACCTCCCCAGGCCCAGATTTCTGGTTTTTTACACCATATGAGTTTTGGAAATTCCTAAAACTTCCCTTTAGACCTGTCTATAAAGCTTCCTCACTTTAAAGCTCAAACACATAGAACTGGGTAGTGTACCTGATTCAAAGAGACTTAAGTTCAAATCCCAGACGACTATGTGGTAACACTTACTAACCAATCTGGAGACTGTTTCTCACCTGTAACCTCTCAGTGTTAACATACTGTTAGGTGCCATGACTCCAGGACAGTGCCCAGCATTCAGGAGGCTGTGGGGTAACAGTAGTTCAGTTTGCCCATGCCTCTGTTGGGAACATCCAGGAAAATGAATAAGAATTAGAGAAGTTTTACTTCCAATTTTGCTCTGACACCCAAGGCGCCATATACCACGGGTCTAACTATTAAGCCAGCAACTAAATAAAACACTTCAGTGGCTTCTACACAACCTCACATTCCCAAAAAGGCAACTTAACCTGCAGGGCCACCATGCTCAAGCTGCAAATGGCATGCTCTGCACCTCTGGCCTGTACATCAATCTTCTCTTAAGCAAACAAGACACACAGACCCTGGCTGAATCTTGCCAAGTTCATCAGAGAGGACAGAACACTGCCCCATACTCCCCAGACCACATACAAGGAGTGCACTTAGCTTCAGCCACAGACAACTGTACTGTGAATAAAGCTGTCACAAGCCCAAAAATACTGGTGATGCCAAGCTCTGGAATAGACAGGTGGATTCCATTGTGACAGTTCAACTTACTGGTGTCAGCTGTTCCCAGCTCTAGAGTCAAAGCTTTGCTGACAATACTACTGTCTTAGACCCTAAAACAGGGCTTGGAGAGACGGCTCAATGGGTAAGACTGCTTAATGTTATCACTAAGGACCTGGATTCCGTTCCCAGCACTCACAAGGTAGTCTACAACTGCCTGTTACTCTAGTTCCAGAGGATCCAAAGTCTCATGTCTTCAGGCTCATACATGCACATAGTACACATACACATACCCCCCATACACATAAAATACATTAGTAGTAATAAATTAAATAGACCTTAAAACAGATGCCACCTGAGCCAGATGTGTCCACAAAGCCAATGGTGTCTTTTTCCCTCCCCATACCTGAATAGTTCAAGAGAAGCATTAAAGCAGGATCCTTGGCTCCCAATACACCTGGTGGTGGGCTAAAGCTACCTCTTGGCTCTACAGAGCACCCTGCCTGCAAAGCCCCCATTCAGTCCGCTCACATGTAACAGGTGGGAGGTTACAAGAAAATGTAGGAGGCGGCTTTAGTGTCCTCTTGTCATCAGAGGTAAACAGCATTGTGTGGTCCAAAGCAATGGCTCTAATTTCCTCCCAAACACAAGCTCTAGAGCCATTCACTGCCTGGGTCAGAGTTAGTCAAGCTGGAAAGGCAACGGGGACAATAAATTGCGACTTTTTCTGTTAAGAAATGTATGTCCCAGGGTTGGGAATTCAGCTCAGTGGTAGAGTGCTTGCCTAGCAAGTGCAAGGCCCTGGGTTCGGTCCTCAGCTCTGGGGAAGGAAAAAAAAAAAAAAAGAAACATATGTTCCAGATGCTCAGGTAACAAGCTCCCATTTTCAGGTGACTGCAGCTTACGCCTGGTTTGTGGTACCTTTGCTTGTCAAATGACAAGCTCCGGTAGCAAAAAGCACTCATTCACAAATAAGAAGGTTCTAAGCATTAAGAAGTCAGAGAATTGCATAGGTTATTTCTTTTTCATGATGCAACACACAAGGAAGTGTGGGAGGCGGCAAAGGTGGACTTCAGCTCTCCACACACAGTGCCTTCCCTGGCACCTGCTCCCTCATACCTGCCTCACAGCGCCTACCTCCAGCCAGTCGTCTCTCCCCCTCCTTTCTCCCCTCCCCACCCCAGATAATCCATGTGACATCTTATCCAGAACATGAACTCTGTCTTACCTACATGGAGTGAGGGAGGGGGAAAGTTGTAGCATTAAGGGGCATGAACCCTGGGGAAATGGGGATGGTTAATAACCATGAAGGATACAGAAGGAGGGCCACAGCGATGACAGGGAACTGGGAGTGACTGACGTCTGACGGAAATGGAATTTGATGAAGATTTTGTTCCCCAGTATCTATTGAAATGTACAGTTTTTCTGTTTGTGTGGCAGTTTAGCATTTAACAGTGTGTGTTCTCAAGACTTACTTTAGTAAATAGCTCTCAGCTCTGAACAGCTAATAACAAATTCTGCCTTTGTTTAGAGTCCCCCGAAGAAGGCTTGATTTCCTCGGCTTTCATGCTATAAAATTGTTAATTCTCATATGCAGTTCAGCATGAGGGACTTTTTCAAAATGATTTTGACATCATGTTCTTTAGAGTTTAGAATGAGCATCCCCATACGTCTCACAGCAGATTCTGGCTCCCTTCTTTCATTTTTCCACTCACTGGGGAAGGGTAGTGCGCTTGTGAACAGTGTACAATGGAGGTCAGAGGACAACATTCATGAGGCACTTCTCTCCTTCCAGCATCTGGCTCCATGGACAGACCCCAAGTCGTCAGGCTTGGTGGCAAACAGTGTTAGCCGCTGACCCATCTCTCTGGCCCCCGTGAGTCCTTTCTGGAGACTATGAAGTGACATGAGACTACGTCAGGACTTTACTTTTGCGTTCACTGGACAGACATCACGGAACAACAGCAACTCTGGAGCTGGTGCACCAGGCAGCAGCAGAGAGCACAGGACCACAAGGACACAGACACCCTGGGCTCAACTGAAAGTCTTATGGAAAAGACAGTGGCAGTGACCACCAGAGGCTGGCGATCCACTGCAGCACACCATGTTTCGTCTCAGTCTCCTGGGGTTAAGAGGCGCGATACCTGCTGTTAGCACGGCTGTGGGTACGTCTTCCCATCCCCTACTGCTGTTCACTAAAATGAAAATGTAAGGGGAAAGGGGAATTTAACTCTTTAAATCATAATGAAGTTAATAAAGGGACTGAAATATATGCTTCATTTGCTCAGCTAAGCCTCAAACCCTTTGTATCTGATAGTGATAATCCCATGGCAACTAGAAAACACACTTATCTTATTAACGAGACTGGAATTATTTTAATTAGGTATCTCCACATGCACCAACTGTTAGAAATCAGACTGTTTTGAAACAGTTGTTAATGACTTAACACGGCACACGTTCTCCTCAATTTCAGGATGAAATCTATGTTTGAGACAGATGGGGAAGAGCCTGGCCCTGCTGTGTAGCAGAGAAGCAGCCTTGTGGGCTTGGAGATGCATTTCCCACTGGGATCTAGCAAAACAATCTAAAAGACAGCCAGAAAGACAATCATAAACTTTCGTAGCATCTGGTACATTGGAAGTCTGAAGCCTTGTCCTAGTAACATCTAATTATGAGACGAGATACTTTATCTCAGACACAAGTGTCTGAATTTCAATGCCTCACAACACCTAATGACAATATCACACAAGTTTAGTGAGTTTACACTGTCCAGTAAACCCCCTCCTAACACAAGAGCCAGGACTGGGTGAAGTTCCATTCTGTGCATCACTGCCTGTTAAAAAATGGGCTTGTTTCCAGCTTATTATTAATTCATAAAACTGCTTGAAAATTTGAAAGAGCTATTAACAAACTTCAGGAGGTTGCTGTGTTTTGGCCCTCAGAAGAGCCCGTAGAAATAGTAACCTATGACAGAGAACAAGAAGAGCCCGTAGAAATAGTAACCTATGACGACAGAGAACAAGATGGTGATATCAGCACTTGACTCCTAGCAGCTAGGTGGGCTCTGCCCTTCCTGGCATTTCTTAGACAATGACTTTTCACCTGCCTGTGAAGAAGGGGAAATATACTTATTCTTATTGTCTGGCCTAATTAGGCAGCAAAGAAGTCAAATTTGCTCCACATCTACCTAACACTTTCCTAGACCTGAGACAAAGACAATTCTAAGGAAAGTAAGAGGGAGGAAAGCCCACATAGACAGAGATATTAATTTCCAAGTCTTTCTTATCTGGCATTTCTCTAATAGCACTCTATAAACAAGTCTTTTCCCAGCATGCCAAACTCCTTAGGCCCCCTAGTAGGGAATATGATATACACAGACAGACACAACAGTGCTCTATACGAGGTTTGGGTATTTGGATAAGATAGTCTTTTGATTCAGTGTAAGGCTGAGATAGGCATAGCTTAACAACCCATTTAACTGCTTCACTGTCTGATTAAATTTTTTAGAGCTGTAGTCATTTTACAGCAAATAAAAATTATGGTTGTAACAAGGCACAGACAGCAGTGTCTTTAGGCATTCCGCAGTGTTGTATGCACTGTGGCTCACAAATACAATGCATGTAGGACTGGAGCACCCTGATGACAAATTCTTTGTATTTTTCCTAGTTCTCACATGGACAAACCATTTCTATTGTCATTGAATGAACAGAAAACCACCCTGCAGGTGATAATGCCATGTTTAATATGAAGGAACTGAACTAACCACCACACAGGCAGCATCCTGATGACACCTGAGCTTTGTGGAGATCTCACGGTCACACTGTATCAGTTACCTGCAACAATGACCTTGCAGAGGTCTGGTTCACTGTTAATTACAGAAAATATCTTTGTGACTTCTCAATAACTTGACTGAGATTCTTGGAACTCTCTCACTTTGGTTACATTATGAGAAGGAGTATTAGAAGTGTCTTCACCCTTATTTTTCCGTTTTGTGTGCCTAGTTTTGTAGAGCAGACTTAACTAATGGGATGCTGGGAAGCAGACTCTGAAACATCACCATGTAGAAAACACAACTTTTCAGTCTACTTCTCAAGGAGTTGTTCTAGTTTCTCAGGGAGACTGGATGCAGTGTCTTTTAGCTGAGGGGTGGCTGCGGGTCAAACTCAGGGTTTTGCCCATGCCAAATGGGCACTGATGAAGTCTGTTCTGCCTGGGAGAGTCTACATTTCTCATAATGCACGAAATCAGCATACTATTTGAGGGGAAAGTCCCAAGTTTTCATTTTAAAGACTTGATGTTAAGCCAGGGCTTGTCCACATTTGCCCTGTGATGTCCACAGGCTGTGAACACACTGGAGAATAGCCTGCAGGGTTGCTGGGCTGGATGAACCCTTTAATATCATTTCAAACTCTGAAAGATATGGTGAACAAAGAGAGCCACTCCCACATGGAGCCAGCAATGTGCTTACTAGAAGTCACTAAGGATTCAGGGACAGAGGATTCTTCAGCTCAGATCCCACGTTCATTAAACTCTGAGCTGAATCCTTTGAGCTACCGAAGCACAGAGGAATCAATTTTAAGCTTCCAGCTGCATTTTATGAATCTTATCCTTGCTTCTTGTCTGCCTTGCAATGTAACATAGTATCTGTCTTCAGAATGTACGGATTTTACTCTACCTTTGTCTGCTGTGAAAACTTGATGATCAGGAGAAGAAAAATAACAATTGTTAAATTACACAGTTACAAACTGAAGACAAGGTCACTCTCAGAATCATCTTCTACTAGCGCTTCTATCATTGAAGAGCTGGGAGAAATACATCCTTCAGAACCCAAGAAACTCAAGAAGAGGTTTGTAAGATGTTTCCCTCCTGAAAGAATGCATTAGAAAGCAATACTCCTACAACAAATACATGAGAACCACAGGCTTTCCAAAAAGGAAATTAAATTGGGATTAAATGATACCTGGAAGAAAGTTCTTGACAACAGCAACAGCTATAATGTAAGTCTGATGGCCTGCACTTGTTAGTGATTGCCATGACGGCAAAGACATGAAAACAGCAGATTAAAAGATAAACCACCAGTTCTCGCAGGTGTGTAGCACATGCTTGTAATGCTGAGTGGTGAAGCAGGAGGGATCACAAGGTTAAGATCAACTTGTGCTACATAACAAGACCCTGCCTCAGAAAAGCACACACACACACACACACAAACACACCCCACACCACCACCACCACAAGCCACAATCTCAAATCACTACACACTTAGTATATAAGCTATACAAATGTACTGCCTGAATCATTAAAAAAAATAAATAAATAACCAAAACCAATCATTTTTGCTGCCAGTTAGAGACCAAGCTAACAGCATCATAATAGGCAGATTTCAGGACCCTGACCTCCCAAAGTTCTGGGTTAAAGCTCCCTAAGACGAAGACCTTATATAAGTATTATTTCAAAATAATCAAGCAGGATGGCAAGTCACCAACCCACCCCTATTCTACTCTGAGAGGGGAGCTGTAACCATATAAGTCCTCCACATAAAATCACAAAAAGACCTTCAAATGTCTCAAGATTTCTCAATGAAGACATACGGAAGCTGTGCCAACTGGAACCAGAGTCTAGGTGCAGCTGCGGTTAACACTTTTCAATGCGGGAGGGTCTCTGGTCACTAAATAGGTCTCCCGTCCTCCCCGTGCTCTTCCCCAGACCATCCTCTACCACTGGGGCAGAGGATCGTGGTTTTCTGACAAGTTTGGAAAATGCTGGATGCTTTGTGGCTCCTATAGCCAAGAACTCCTTAGCCTGACACACAGCCCTTCACTGGTGTTCTCTCCCCACCTCAGGTACACCAGATGTTTGCCAGGTCTGTGCTAGATAGCCTCTACTCTCCCTTTCCTTCTTCCAAGTTCACCCCTCCTGTAGAGCCAGCTCTGTTTTCAAAGTCTGTTTCTCCATTGTTATTCTGTTCATTTCACAGTTTTAGCATGTACTACGTTTTTCTACAGTTTTTCTTTCTGCATTTGGGGCTGGTGATGCAAGTGAGCTGCAAACTGATAAGACTGTAAAACAGCAGTGAGCAGACTTTCCCCACATTAAACACTTGATATAAACCGTTGCCTATGAGCTTCTTAAAAAGTGATGACACATGCAGCAAGACGTGGCTCTGTAAGGCCAAATGGCAGTTCTGGTGGGGCTCAGGGATGACCTGCCCCCTAGGCTCAGGCCTTAAAACCAGAGTGTCCCTGGTCACCTGAGGGTTATGGCAGAACGATATGAACTGGGTTTTATCTTCAGGAAGCTGAAATGTTTCAATGAACCTACTTAACCAATACCACAAGCAGCCTGGAAGGTAGTAGCCACAGGGATTAAAAAAGGAGAATCAAGTTTATTACATGAAAACTTACTTTAAAATTATAATGCAGAAAGAATATATTTCATTTCAAATAACTTATCTCAAGATAACTTAAGATAGCAAATCTGTATTTTCAAAAGATTTAAAGAGAGAATTCAGAGAAAAAGTGAGAAGCGAGCTGTCCCCGACCACTGCTGTCAGCTGTGGTCCACGTCATTACACGGAGACAGGATAAAAAAGATTTCTTGCTTTGGGCTGTTCAGAAGCTCAGTATAACGACAGACAAATGAGATTCAACTAAGAGAGGTGGGGACTTGGGCTATCTTTATGCTCTTGGCAGATGTTATAAACAATGGGGAGCAGAAGGAACTACTGACTAATTCAAACTCAAACATTCCCTCTTTAATTCACTTAAACCTAGACACATGTCAAAACTCACTTGAGCTTAAACATTCTTCTATTGTCACCTGTTTCAGTCAATCACCAATATGTCACATCATCATCTGAAGGCATGTGCTTTCTGCATACCTAAAAGGAGCCTAATTTCTCTCCCAAGTAAAATGAGGACACAGGAGAGGAAGGGCATGCTCCAGCTTGCTCACATTGGTTGGATTCGCAGCAGGAAATGACCTTTTGGAAGCAAACACCCTGCACAGATGCAGCTCTGGTCTCTCAAGAGCAGCAGTAAATCCGCAGCCGTCAGTCTGTAACCAGGGAATGGCCACAGGAAGGAATATTGGAAACATCTGGGAGCTAACTCCACCCCTCGAAGACAATAATGCAAGGTGGGGAGTTGGGAAGATGAATGAGTTATTCTCTAAGCCAGGAGATGTTTCTGTCAGAGTTCAGGACAGAGAATCACAGCAGAGTGGCCTGCATAGGGAAAGCATTCTAAGTGGAGACAGACAACCTCTGCAGAGGAGTGTGTCTCAGGGATGAAGAGCAGCACAGAACATCAAGAGGAGCAGAAGAAACGTGCACCTCAAGGACCAAGGATGATCATCCAAACATTGAACCTAATGGGTGAGGACAGAAAGGAAGTGGAAACCAGCTCCCTAGGAAGAAAAGTGAATATGCAGAGCTCTAAACACCAAAAATGGTACAAAATTCTGCTAATTTTTCATTAAATTTGGTCTAAATAGCTCACTTTCCAATTTTGAAGAGAAACATCAAAATATCTTCCTTAACTCTACAGGTACTCCAATTTAGACAGCTATATCAAAATTTTAAAGCCAGCATCCATATATAAGAACAGTAAGAGGCCGTGGGGTGGGGGAACAGAATGTAGGTGATAAAAAGGAGAGATGGGAAATAAGGGAGTAAGAAGCACTGAGTGGGTGGGGGATGGGAGGACAGGATAAAGGAGGGCGTACAGAGAGCAATGACTGACAGTAAAGACCTTTTTTTTTTTACTCTAGTCTTTTTTGGCTTTTTCGAGACAGGGTTTCTCTGTGTAGCTTTGCGCCTTTCCTGGAGCTCACTTGGTAGCCCAGGCTGGCCTCAAACTCACAGAGATCCGCCTGACTCTGCCTCCCGAGTGCTGGGATTAAAGGCGTGCGCCACCAACGCCCGGCCAGTAAAGACCTTTTAAAAGTCATGGAACCTATTACTATAGAAGCTTCCTAAATATATACACATGTACATATACATATACATATACATATACATATACATATACATATACATAGCTTAATGGACTTACCCTACAGCCAGAAACAATGACCCCTTTAGATACCACAGGCTACCAAACAAAAAGCTCACGACCAGGAATAGTTTGCCTCTTTTGGAGTTCTTGTCAGTGGGTCCCACAGACCTCCTAACATTACAGGGTACTGACACTGCTCGTTTTTGGCTATCCTCCAGAACTTGATGATAAACCCTACTGTTTATCAAAGACATCACATACATGAGTCATAAAACATGGAGAAAGCAAGCTGGTACCAACCCTGGAAACTTCATCCCTGCCAGCTACCTTTTATACTGCTGGAAGGTTCTATGCACAGTACCAGAGGGAAAAGTCAGCTACGGATGCTGTCAGGTTCAACAGCAGCTGGCCTGGCAAGATAAGCTCACTAGTACAATCGTGACACAACGTTATGGAGCAACCAACCCCTTTCCACAAGACAGAACCCATGCCTGACGCTGTTACTGGTGTTGAGAACCCTTGGCTACAGAGATCATAGGCCCTTGGAGAGAATCTACAACTACTCTTCTGCTAAATGGAACAGTATTAAAAGGACTCTTAGTCATTTATGGTTAATCCTGTGGAACAGCACATCTCTCAACCCTCATTAGAGAAGCTTCTTTGTGCAGTAGCTGGCAATTACTACCAAGTCCCACACTGCTCAACATACAGGAACACAAGACTGCTGGGTGATGAGCTTTCAAGTGGACATCAGTATCACACCCCTCCTCCCAAGCCTCAAGGATCATCAAAGGAAGAGAGGGCAGTTGTACATACGAACTCACAGTGGTTGTGAAAGACCTGTCCAAGATGAAGCCAGACAAAATGCCAGAATGGAAGGAGGAAGTGGGATCAAGAAGCCCAATCCTTAGCTGAGGAGCGACTGGAAAGGAATGGCTGCTGGGGAAGCAGAGGAGCTGGTTTCCTCCAGAGATTAAAGACACAGCAGCTACCCAGGCTCGAGGAGACGCTCTGTGCCATGTACAGACAGGCAGGACTACATGCACTAGTGGGTTTGAAAAGCAGACCAACTTGTGTTGGGAAGAAAAAATAGTGGGGAGGACAGGGGAGGGCTGCAGGTGAGGGAATGGCAGCTTAATCAAAATATATTATATGTGTATGTATGAAGTTGTCAAACAATAAGAAGGAGAGGAAAAAAAGAAATGCCTTCCTTTAAAGTAAATGGAAAAGCCAAGTGTGGTGGGTGGTACGTGGATTTAAATCCAAGCACTCCGGAGACTAAGGCAGGGAAATCTCTGTGAGTTAGAGGCCAGTCTGGTCTACATGGCAAGTTCCACGCCAGTCAGAATTACATAATGAGACCTGTCTTAATAAAATAAAATAAATGGAATAGTAAATAATAATTAATACAGAGTTTATAACTTTAAAAACCAGGTGATCAGTTTAGACAAAACTGATCAATTAACTCAATATTTTAGTTGCATAATTTGTTTTACTAAGTCATAACTAATGACTTAAAACTATATTGTGGTAAAAATACGTGAGATAAGGGCTCAGAATCTAATTCACAAACTTAATTAAAGTTAGGCAGCCTAATATGAACACTGTCAGAAGGACTTGGGAACACAGGAAAAGATGGGGCTGTCGAAGGAGGTCTTGGAGCACGTGCCACGGTTAGTAATGGTCTTAGTTTAATTATCATAATCCTTAGATGACAGAAAAATAATAGTAAGATAATACCAGATAAATGAAATGCCCCAAGATAAATGAAGAAAATGTTAGAGAAAAGTGGAGGGGCTAGAGAGAAAGGTGCTTTCTCGGCAGGGAAAGGAACTTGCCACCAAGCCTTGGAACCTGAGTTCAATCCCGGGGACCCACTTGGTTGATGGACAGAGCTGCTCTCTGACTGCAACATGTGTGAGATGGCAAGCCCGTGCACATAATAACCAAATGTAACCGAAAAGCTTAAAGCAAAAGCAGCAAAGACTCCCCCTGGAGGCACATGGGTAAGCAACTGCAACGTTTATTAAAAACAACTGATGACACAGGTTTAGAGAGAAATATTTTGTCACAGTACTAAATGGAAACCAAAGATATTTTCAACATAATTCTATCCTCAAATAATATTTGATAATTAAAAATTAAATACAGATTTATCTATAATGCACCATAGCCACCAAAGGGTAAGTATTCCACTGCAATCTCCAGCTCGGCCCCATTCCTCCCTCTCCAAGCCCCACTCTCTCAGAAGGACCGCCCAAGTCTAGTTCCACATTCCTGGCAGTGCAGAAGGCTCCTCCCCTGAGGCTGGCAGGTCCCCACCCAAAGCGTTATAATCGGGCTTACAAACCCAGTTTGTGGAGTACACAT
>CABHPH010134042.1:2554-50530 GCA_902168325.1 Peromyscus nudipes | reverse complement strand
GTCAAGGGCACCAGGCACACATATAGTGCCCAGACATAAATGCGGGCAAAGCATCCATGCACATAAAATTTTAAAAATAATAAAAAAACATTTTTTTAAAACACTGAAAATAATATTTTCTTTGTAGTTTGTCTTTTGATATTGACCTGGAATTTTTTTACATGTAGAAATTTGTACTTTCTTGTAACATATTTACAAATCTTTGTACCAAATAAATATTATGATTTTTAAATTAAAACATTCTTTAAAATGTTTATGAGTCTTTGTTTTGTGGCTTTTGGGGTTTGTGTCCTATTTAGAATGCTCTTCTCTCTGATGTTCATAACCAGTTTTATTTTTAACCCTTAGATCTTTGATCCATGTAAGAATATATTACATATTAAAGATCTAACTTTAGTTTCTTGGTGATGCTCTTTTCTTCAGTTTTGTTTAATTGCTAAACTATTGACCTTTTGTTGTGTGAACTATATCTTCTCCACTTCATTATATAACATCTTAGGTTCAATGCATTATCTTTTCATCCACTGATTTGATTGTATCAAGGTCCCATTCACAAGTGTCCTTTCTGAGTGCTCTCTTCCTGCCAGACTGCCTTTTAATCTGGTGCCCTGTGCCTCAATGGACTAGTCTCTTTCTGCCCCAGGTACTCTTGCTTAATTTTTCCGTACAAATTTGGACAATTTTCTAGTTATCAAAATGGAAAATCCTTTTTTTTTTCCTTTTTCTTTTCTTTCATTTTTTTTTAAAGAGGGGATGTGGTTTCAACACAGAGTTTCTCTGTGTAGCCCTGACTGTCCTGGAACTCACTCTGTAGACCAGGCTGGCCTCTAACTCAGAGATCTGCCTGCCTCTGCCTCCCAAGTGCTAGGATCAAAGGCGTGCGCCACCCTGACCAGCTGCCTAGTAAATTCTTAATGCTGACTGTGTCTTGGAGGGCCTGAGGTCCTTTTAAAAGAAGTCGTTAAATTTGTAGCCTAATTTAGAAAGAATTAAGTTCTTGATGACAGTCATTCTGAAGAACATAGTCTACTTTTTCTCTTTGTTTACATATCTGCATAGAGGCCAGCCTGGGTTACATGAGACCTTGTCTAAGAAAGGGAAAATACCACCATTCACAAGGACACCTGGGCACTGCTTCGCTGTTATGTTTGTAAAGCCTCGGGTCAGCAATCCCAATGTGAAGCCGACATGAATTTATCCCTAGTTGTTACATTATTTATTCTGTTTGTTGTGGGGTATTTACCAGAGAAAACTGCTCGGACATGGGTTTAAGGCAATAGAAAGTCTTTTTTAGCTGGCCAGTGACTACCCTGGGTGTTCAGAATCCCAGTGTAGTCTGGAGTCTTACACAGGGTGAGCTTTTAAACACAAAAACCACACCCTGGAGTGACATTCTTCTGTTAACAAGAACAGTCATCCAGAAGCAGAACTACTGAAGCCAAAGAGCAAGGTTAGTACCTTTAGAGACTTTCCCAGAACTGTGGGTTTGGATAGATTAGGTCTTTGTCTTCATCTTGGCAGGCGGTGCTGCAGGCACCCCTGGCATGGAGTCAGGTGTGCTAAGGGATAAGCCTGTTGCAGTTTCTACTTCAGTGGACCTTTCTCTGTGTTACTCTTTTTTTGTCTATGCAGACTCTTTGTTGTGTATTGAACCTCTTTACTCTTTGCAATAGCTTTTCCTTTTTTAATTTAAATTTTATTGTTATTTATTATTATTTTTTGCAGGTGTGTCTAAGATTTGTGTGTGGAGGCCAGAACACAGCATTGTATGGTAGGTTCTGTCCTCACTTTTACATGGAGTATAGGGATGGATCTCCATTGTAAGGCTTTCACAGGAAACACTTCTCAACCCACTGAGCACTCTGCAGCCTTATAGCATCTTCTCAGTTGATACCTTATGTTTTCCAAGTAAAGGGCTGATCTGCAAACATTTTTTTTACATAATAAATATGTTTTCAAGCTATATATAAAAGCTTTCTTCATAGCCCTCTCCTTTATTTTACTTGTTCAGTGGGTTTATATTAGCTTATATTTGTAGTCATTTATAAATTTCTGAGACATTCCACTTAATACATGTCTATTTTATATTCACAAACTCAAATGAAAATATACCTTAATATGATCTCAAAAATATCTTAATATGACATTAAGGTTCAATAAAAGTACATAGAATCTACCTCCCATTGTCTCCTGGTTAAGTCTAAAAAGCAACAAAACAAAACAAACAAAATAATTAGCCAGGTGGTGGTGGCTCACGCCTTTAATCCCAGCACTTGGGAGGCAGAGGTAGGAGAATCTCTGAGTTCAAGGCCAGCCTGGGCTACAGAGTGAGTTCCAGGACAGGGTCCAAAGCTACACAGAGAAACCCTGTCTCGAAAAACAACAACAACAACAACAAAAAGACTAAAAAGCATCTACTAGCTCAGATGTAGGTGTGCATACTAATTACACGAAAACAATAGAACAATGAATGGCTTAGAGACTTAAGCTCCTCTCTGTAAGTGCAATTCACCTCATTCTCCTCAGACCCTCCAAGACAGCATTAAAAATTTACCAAGCAGCTGTGTATGGTGGTGTACACCTTTGATTTCAGCATTTAGTAGGCAAACTCAGGCACATCTCCAACTTTGAGGCCATCCTGCTCTACAGAGGTAGTTCCAGGACAGTCAGCTACAGAGTGAGTTCCAGGACAGGGTCCAAAGCTACACAGGGAAACCCTGTCTCAAAAAAAAAAAAAAAAAAAGAAAAGAAAGCAGAAGAGAATTACCAAGTTCCCACAGTGATTTAAGCATTAGGATTATTAAACATAGGATCATAATAACGCATAATTTTATGCATATGGTGTTTTGCTTGCTTGTATCCCTGGTGTCCTTGGACAGAAGTCAGCTTTAGATCTCCTGGAATTGGAGTTACAGACAGTTGTGAGCTGCCATATTAATGCTCGGAATTGAACTTGGGTCCTCTGGAAGAGTAGATAGCCAGTGATCTTAACTACCAAGCCATCTCTCCTAGCCCTTACAATTAAAGGGCTAATTTTAATATTTTTATTTTATTTATGAACTGTTGTAGAATATTATTTTAAGGTGTATTAGTTTTGTTTATGTTACATTTGTTTAACTCTAGGAAGCTGTGTTACTGTGCCTGTCTAAAACACCTAATGGTCTAATAAAGAACTGAATGGCCAATAGCAAGGCAGGAGAAAGGATAGGCAGGGCTGGCAGGCAGGGATATATAGAAGGAGAAATCTGGGAGGAGAGATTTAGGAGCCAGAGAAGGAGGAGGACTTCAGGGGCCAGCAACCCAGCAACCCAGCTACACAGCAAGCCAAGGAGTAAGAGTAAGGTTTACAGAAGTAAGAGAACGGGAAAAGCCCGGAGGGAAAAGATAGACGGGATAAGTTAAGTAAAGCTAAGGCCGGGCAGTCATAATTAAGAATAAACCTCTGTGTGTGATTTATTTGGGAGCTTGGTGGTGGGCCCCCCAAAAAGAGCCCCAAAACAACAACGAGTGAGTAAGTGTGTGTGTGTGTGTGTGTGTGTGTGTGTGTGTGTGTGTGTGTGTGTGTAAGGCATGTGGAGATCAGAGGACAACCTGTGGAGTCAGTTCTCTACTTTGACCACAAAGGTCCCCAAAGATGAAACTCAGGTCACCAGGCTTGATGGTAAACACCCATTCTGGCACTATTGAATTTTCAGGACAATTTAATTCAAAATGGAATCAGCACAAAACTTTTTTAAAAAACAACTTTAGAATCAAGACAATTATCTAATGTCAGAATCTGAGAGGAATCGACAGTAATTCTAAGCTGAACTAGAATAACGTTAGGCCTTCCCTTGTCTTTCTTTTTTTCTTCATTGAGACAGGACCTCACTGTATAGCTCTTGCTGGCCTGGAACTCGCTATGTAGTCCAGGCTGGCCCCAGATTCACAAGTTCCAGATGTGCATCTTAGCACACCTGGAGCCTCTGGTAGGCAGAAGTTGACAAACCACTGGACAGCGGTTTTGCTTCACTTTTCTTTACACATGATGAAAACTGCTGCTGCTGGCCAAACAGCATGCGACCCAAGGTACCTCCAAGGGAGCAGGAGCCATGGCAGAGTCCTTTGTCACCATGGTTACCTTTATAGTCAAGAGAATGATGGTGTGAAGGAACTGAGACTATGCTTGGTCTGCTGGATTGTAAAGATATTGACCCGGCATGGTTACCTTGGAAGGGAAGGACATCTCCAGCCGTTCATCAGTCTAGTTTCCAGTCTCCTTTAGCAACTGTTCATGAGTTGGGACGACAGCACCACCAGCACCATGGGCCCATCCAAAAGCTTTCATTACTATCTAGCCACTTCTGTGATAGCTGTGAGCATGTGTGATCCCACCTACTTTTTCCAAGTTCTGATCACATCTTTGATTCTACAGCCAGGAGTCAAACAGGTAGAAATGAATAGCCCTGGGAAACCAGGTCACATGGGCAAAAAATAGAATATACCAGATTAAAGATGCCAGTAAAATATTAGTATGGTCTGTAAAAACCTCAGTGGAGGTTCTGTAAGTAGTGTACAGGATATAATTCCTCCACCAAAGCAATGGAGCATAGATAACACTCAAGAGTTGGACAGGGAATTATTCCATGTTGCTGCCACCCCTTTTCACATATGAGGCCCTAGCTCCAATTTCCAGCACTTCCACTTCCTGTCCCCCCAAATGACCAAATGGATGCCATGCGTGAACTAATACCCTGGCCGCTGCTTCAGTACCGTCAGACAGTAGGTGATGTAAAAAAAGAGGAACACAGATAAAGGGGAGAAGATCAGAGTCAGCTTGTCCCCTGCGTACTCCATAACTACAGCCTGAGCAGCTGTGGCCGCTGTTTTCACTGGAAAACAACTGTTGTTTATTTTAATCAATGTTTTATCAAGTCTTTCTAAAGTTCTGTGGAATGCACTTTCAGTGGTAGATTTTGCTTTGTAATTTCTGAGAACAGTCCCACAAACAGTAGAATTACATTGGGAAATATTGAACTCGCATTTGTAGGAGAGTCATTGGCTGTTCAGAAGAAAAGATTGGACCATGTGGTACAGAAATGCCTTGGACATGAAGATCAATCAGGACTGAAATTCTCCACTCTTGTCACTGTACTTCTTCCTTCAATGTTCCTGCAAAGACATCACCATCCACACACCCTCGGGTCTGACTGGGGCTTCTCCAGATGAAACCGGTACCAATGGAAAAGGCATCTTACGAGACAGATTTATAGTCAAGACCAGAACTTTGCTCAGTTATCTGACATGCAGTATATAATCACTAGTTCATCCGCTGAACACATAGTTACTGATACCTGCCAGATGTCTAGTCCAGCATGAGATGCTGGGTGTATGACAATGACAAACGTCTCCAGTCAAGTGATAGACTTGAGGAAATGAGATCCCTACAGCAACTGGCAGGATGATATGCATCCTACCAAGCCCTCCTAACTCCTGCATCTGCAGGTTGCAAACATTACTTCAGCCTGGGAAGCAGCAGACACCCACACCTCCCTGGCCCAAGACCAGGAAGTACAAGAAATCCTGCTTTCACCATGATTAATGAGATGGGTGCACAAAAGACCCAACAATGCTTCCAGTGGGAAAACTGAAATGTGTTTGTGAAGCAGGGCTAAAACTGGCAGCATTAAATCTAAGCCATTTCCTGTGAGCTGGATTTCTTTTTTAAAAATTGGCCGCCGTATCATTTTCTTAGTCACCTTTTCTCTAGGCTTATTGGAGGCGTAGTCCCTCCTAGCAACCTCCCATCTGCTGGAAAGCAGAATCAAGAGAAAGAGGAGCCTTGACACATCCCTCACTGATGAAAATACTGGGGGACTCAATACACGAACCACCATTTGTACAAAAACCTATTAGAGTCCTCTTCAGACTAACAAAACGAGCTGTACATCCCTAGAGGAGAACAGCTGTTATCCCCTGCTTCTAGTAACGGGAGTATTGGAAAGCGTCTGCAAACCTCTGCTGCTCCTAATTGCCAGGCAACAGTGCGGCCCCTAATTCTCTCCAGTTAAACCGCTCTCAGTGCAGGCAAAGAAAGATAAGACCCTGTCAGGGTCACCTGGTGACTCTGCTCAAGAAGCTGGTGCTGTTAGGAGCTGGGTGTAGCTCTGTGGTAGCCTGCATGCCTAGTGTGCACTCCGCGCTGGTGCCCTGCGGGATAGGGAATAGGGGAAATGGGGAACCCTGCTGAGTTTCTCATGTCCCTGTGTTTCTCTGACTAGTGAGGACCTGTGACAGTACAAAATGTTTTTCTTTGTTTTTTAATCAAAAATAGTATTTGTATTTTTTCCTGTTAGCAATTATGACATTTATTGGTGGGGGTGTACAATCTCAGTCAGAAGCTTACTATCTTATGTATTGCTTCTGGGTTAATATTAATTAGTCTTTGCAGAGGTCACATACACAACTTTCTGTCTTGTACGTTACAGGGCAAGGTTTCCAGAGCCCTATGGTCCACCGATCCCGCGGGGGCGGGGGTGGCCTCATGGATTAGAAGAAGCTTTGCTGAGATTGGAGGAGGGGGCAAAATGTTGAGAAGGTGGAGAATAGGGATCATGTGTGTTCCTCGAATGTACAACCCACATTTGAGTGACAAATGACGAGGACAAACCTATAATAACAACTAAGCACAAATCCACCCGAATCCATCTCGCCCCGGATGCGTGTGCTTTTTTCAACTAACTTTGAGAAGTCACAGAGACCCAGCGGTGCGGCCTGTGCCACCTCGCCTCGCCTCCACTTTGGCATTTCAAGCAAGTACCGCCCTCAGAGGTTCCTTCCCTTCCTCCGGACTAAGGATGGAGGATCCCTTCAGCCCCTCCGCTCTGCCTCCCGCGCCCAACCTCTCCTTATCCATCCTGCCGAGCTGGAGTCTCAACCTGACTTCGGGGCAGGCGACCTCTGTCCCGGGGCCGCAGCCGCCGCCACGCGGGCCACCCAGCCACCCGATCCACCTGGTCTTCATGGGAATCATCCTGGTGACCGCGGTGGCGGGCAACACCACGGTGCTATGCCGCTTGTGCGGCGGCAGCAGCCGGCCCTGGCCGGGTCCCAAGCGTCGCAAGATGGACTTCCTGCTGGTGCAGCTGGCAGCGGCCGACCTGTACGCGAGCGGTGGCACGGCGTTGTCGCAGCTGGCTTGGGAGCTGCTAGGCGACCCGCGTCCGGCTCTAGGCGACCTGGCGTGCCGCTTCTCCCAGCTACTGCAGGCATCGGGGCGGGGCGCCTCCGCCCACCTGGTGGCGCTCATCGCCCTCGAGCGCCAGCTCGCCGTGCGCCGTCCGCAGGGCCCGCAGCTGCCCGCGCGCGCCCTGGCTGCCCTGGGCTGGCTGCTGGCGCTGCTGCTGGCACTGCCGCCGACCTTCGTGGTGCGCTGGGGCGCTCCTCCACCTCCGGCCTCCAGCGCCTGGCCGGGGGAGCATCGCTGTGGGGGCATCTTCGCGCCCCTGCCGCGCTGGCACCTGCAGATCTACACTCTCTACGAAGCTATCGTGGGCTTCGCGGCGCCGGTCGCTATCATGGGTGTCTCTTGCGGCCACCTGTTGTGTGTGTGGTGGCAGCGCGGGTCTCAGGCTCCGGTGGCTGGAGCACCCTGGTCGGCCAGTCCGGCCCGAGCACCCTTGCCCAGTGCACTGCCCCGCGCCAAGGTGCAGAGCCTGAAAATGAGCCTGTCGCTGGCACTGCTCTTCGTGGGCTGCGAGCTACCCTACTTCGCCGCCCGCTTGGCAGCCGCCTGGTCGTCGGGGCCCGCGGGTGACTGGGAGGGAGAGGACCTAGTGGTGGCGATGCGCGTCGTGGAGGTGGCCAACAGCGCCCTCAACCCTTTCGTCTACCTCTTCTTCCAGGCGGGCGACTGTGGGCTCTGGCGGCGGCTACGGAGGCGCCTGGGGGTTGTGTGCTGCGTGCGGGAGGGAGAAGCCGAGATCAACGAAGGGGCTGGGGACCACCAGGCGCTCCACCGCCACCGCTGGCCCCACCCCCACTACCACCACGCCCGGAGGGAGGAGCGGGACAAGGGCTACCTGCGCCCGCCCCCGCCGCGCCCCAGACCGCTGTCCTGCTCCTGCGAAAGTGCCTTCTAGGGGCTGCTGCACAGACAGGTTTGTCACGGTGGCACAGCCTCCAGGCGGCACAGGGCAGGGCGTAGGGGTCTGCCTAAATCACAAAGGATGGAACTGTTTCCTGGAACCTCTGAAGCCGGGTCTGCTTTCTCCATGCTATCGTACATCTTTCTAATGAGGACATCTTTCACTTCCCCTTTGTTTTCTTCTCTCCAGTTCCTTTCATATTGCCCATTTAGAGGAGACCAAACTTGGAAAGTTGTAAAAATCTACCCAAGTTCCAGAGTTATTATTTTTGCAATTCTCTTTTATACTCCCATTGTGTTCTAGATAAGACCATTTATTTTAACTAAATTGCCAAATTTTCATTCGTTGCTGTGTTATGTTTTTAGTTATTTTGAATTGTGCTTAAGTCAAGTGCATCTTTGGGGAGCAGCAAATCTGCTGTTTCTTCCAAGAAGAAAATCCCCACAACGCTCTTCCTGGTGAGATTATGAGTTCTACTAGCAATGCTGTAGAAAAGTAATCACGCTGCCACTTTAGAAACAGAACATTTGAAAAATAACATTTCCCACGGAGCAGCTTGAACTTTTTTTTTTTTTTTTTTTAACATGGTAATGTGTTTTCTGGGAGGAAAATCGGTCTGGCTTTTGTTTCCAGTCTTAACTTCCACGTCAATAAAAACTGAGTACAGGAGAAGAGCATAAAGCTTTCCCTTGGAAAGGCCAATCCTTTCCAAGGCAACCCTTATCTCATAGGACACAGCTATTGTGCCCAGACCAGCTTCTAAGCCTGTCCACATTGAGCTACTAAGGACCTACTAAGGACAGAGTCTTGAGCAAACTAGACAAGGAAATACTCAGGTGATGAATGCCGTGAGAGAGTGGAACTCATTGTTTAAGTGTTAAGGAGATCTACAGGCGACGACAGCTCCAACGCTGCCTGTGTAGGTGGAGGCCCTGCCTGCAATCCTAGCACTGCTCAGCAGGAGCACTGTCTAATTTGAGGCCAACATAGACTTTGTAATGAGTTCTAGAGTAGTCTGGACTACACTGTTAGACTGTCTCAAACAAAACAAAACAATGCCTAGCTTATTCACGTGGGTTGTCGAGAACTAAATCAGGGAGCAGAGTTGATCCGTGACCTCCTCCTCTTAACTGACCTTGCTTCCAGGGGAAGTCGCAGCATTTGTAAGCACTCTACCCATGTACTTAGCAACGCCTTTCACCTGAGAACTGACAGCTTTCACACACCTTGGTTTCTTGTCAATAGCAAATGCGCCACTAAGAGGCAGAGGGGAAGTAACTGGTTAAAGCTTATTTATACAAGTAATGATTTCTGAGAATTCTGTTTTGTGCCTGGTTATATCTACATACTTCTATAACATGTGATACACAGAGGCACTCAATGCAGATTTGTTGCATAGCTTATCATGAGTCAGATATAGGTAGGTTACATAAAAGATAAACAAAGGAAATCTTCATTTAGTGTGGCTTGCATTCCTCCATAATTCTTTTTCTTAGTGGATACACCAGTCTAGCCTACAGTGGGCTCTAACCGAATGGTTTCGGGTCTGTCCTCCTTTGTACCACTTGGACATTTGGAGCCTGGGGGTTAGCATCATCCTCCCCCAAAGAGGCTAACCTACCCAGCCGAGCGCTGCCAAGAAACGACAGGTTTGGGACGCTACTCAAGGTGCACCCATCTCGCTGGCTCAGTCCAGCAAACACCCTAAGGTGTTTACTGTGAGAATCTAGTAAGGGCTTCACCTAGCAAAAATGTGTCCTTGCATATCTCGCCACGGATTCAACGTCATCTCCTCTACCCTCTTGTCCCCAGAGGGCCCTTGCTATAACCAAAAGAAATCTGTCCAAGACAGATCTGGAATAACTAATGCCCCAAAGCTGTCTTCACCTTCTTGGTGACCTGGGTAGGCACCTGCTGATAACCAGACAACCATTGTCTCATATGAGGACATGGATTCTTCTACCTAAACTTGGGGTGAATTTGGCTCTGAATGTTTGATTTTTAATCTTCAACTCTTTTCCACTGGAGGTCAGCTATGAAAAGCATGTGGCAGTTTGGCCAAATTGACCCTTTAGTATATTTCTCAAGCCCCCTCTGAGCCTTAGTGCTCCGTCAGAATGCTGGAAGTGAGAATGTTACTATAATCTTGCTCTGTCCTCCTTCAGGATCATTGTGATCCATGCGAAAGAGTTCAAGTGAGACCCATGGTGTAGAGTAGAAGACAGAGTTTATTACAAGGGAAAGTGTTCTCAAGATGTGAAAGTAGACAGTGGACAGAGAGACCCCTGTGGAAGAAAACAAAGGATGAGAGTGAATAGGGCCTGAGAAGCCATCAAGAAATGAAAAGCTCTCAAGAGGTGAGATTGACAGTGGACAGAGGGATAATTGTGGAGGAAATCATTCTCAAGGGGTGAGAGTGGACAGTAGACATGAAGACTCTTGTAAAATATTAGACGGACCAGCCTTAATACCATACTTCCCAGGGGCTCAGGAGAGAGAACCACAAACGCCGAGGACTATTTTCAGGAAATAGAATCTCAGCTCTTTAGTCCACTTGCTTTAATTCCCCCTTCAGTCTCTAGCTTTACAGTTATAAACCCAAACAATCACAGTCCTCCCCTCCAGCCGGGTCACCAGGCCTGAATTCCTGCAAGGTCATAAAGGCAGGTAATAGTTTCCTCAGGCAGTGATTGTCAGGCTTTCTTTTAAAACCTGAAAATGGAGTGGTTAAGGGAGGAGGTCAGCTGAGCACTAATATCAGTTAGTATATCAAAAAGGGAATTTATGTGCTCAATCTACATTCCTAGAAGTGGTTAGGTAAGAAGTTAGGGGTCTATAAAGTTAGTAAGGCTGTAAGAAAGGAGGGTCCAAGGTAAATTATGGGAAGCTATTACTTAAGGTCCACCTGACCTAGGCGGTATCTCCTTATGGAATTTACCTTAAATCTGGAGACTAGCATGTGGTAGTCTGGAGTGTTATTTCTGTTAGTCCTTGAAAGTGGCTAAGGGAGATATCTGATTCCAGCTCTAAAAGGAGAAGAAACAGATGGGCCTGAGGGAAGGAAGTCTTTCCTGAGGTTGTTCTCCAAATACCTCGAACATATATGTACTAATAGGGATCAGTTCACACTGTTAGCAATTCTTAGGAAAAAAATCAATTGGTAAAGCTATGAAGGCACACATGATTTTCATAACAGAAGACAGCTGATATATAACAAGCCAAATAACACCAAAAGCTCCTTGGAATTTGGCTTCCTCTGAAGGAATTCCTTGATCCCTTCAGGTAGTGGCTTTGCTATAACCAGCTAAT
Source organism: Peromyscus nudipes (assembly GCA_902168325.1). NCBI lineage: Eukaryota > Metazoa > Chordata > Mammalia > Rodentia > Cricetidae > Peromyscus > Peromyscus nudipes. The sequence continues at coordinate 39,095 of CABHPH010134042.1, read as the reverse complement.
TTCTTATAATATATTCCTGGGGCCTGCAGCAGAAGACCATTGTTCCAATCTGTGCTTTAAGGCACGCTTTATACAATGTCTTAAAGTTTCTGAAACAGACTACTTCCTGAAAGGCATCTTCTCATCCAGATGATTGACAGGCCCTTTAGACTATCTCTTGAGGGAGGGGACAATATTGTATCTGTTGTTCTGTTTTTGTTTTTACCAGAAATCCTCCCACTAGATGATAACCTTCCTGGCAGTTTAGGATGCCATTTCTCCACCAGAAAATGGAGATAAAACTCAGCTCTCATTATTGTGAGCAAAAACCAAAGCTCTACAGCTCCTGCTCCTGGTTTTACAAGCTGCTAACTAAAAAGGAAGGGTCAACTCTCAGGAGCTGTCAAGTCTGCTACTGTCTGGCGAGCAGTGTGACAGCAGGGCATGCAGATGTCAGGGAGCGCAGGTCGCTATGCTCCGCCAGCACACAGACTCCTTCCTTGCAGCCCCTTTCTTGGCCTACAGGGACGAGCCTCCCCCACTGAGTGCTATGCTGGCAGAGTGGAAACTCAGAAGATTATGCTCCTGGTTGAGGCCAAAGGACCCCGAACACCCTTTCCCTTCCTCCAGAATTTGGACAAAACTGTTAAAGAGCTGCAGGTTGTCTTTCCTCTCTTTGCTCCTCCCTACCCTGATGAGGATGTTACGGTCTGAAAAATACCAGGAATAGATCAGCCAAAGAGAGGACTCAAGCTTCTTCACAAATCCCAGCCTGGGTTACAGCATTACTTTTATGCTTATTAATAAATATTAACTAATTATTTTATGCTAAGAGATATGCTAGTCATTGGAAAACTAAAATAAACAACACACTTTTGCCTCAAAGAGACAAAATGGGTAGATGTAGGAAATGATCTGACAATTATGCTGCAATGCCACATATTTCAATAGGGGGTTTCGTTATCAGTCATCCATTATGCTGGCCTGCCCCCAGAGTCCTCAGCTGCAGCCACTAAGAGTACCTCCTGTGCCCATGCGCTCCTCAGTGCTCAGGCAGGTACACTGGTCAGCTCAGGGTCCTATGGCCACTACATCACTACTAGTCTCTGTGTACATGCTCTACATCCCCTTATAAAAGGCAGGCCCTAGAAAGGAGAGAGATGGTTCAGCAGTGAAGAGCACTGACTGATGTTCCAGAGGACCCAGGTTCAATTCCCAGGTGCCCCTTCTTTCCCCTCCCCTCCAATAAGCCTCCTACATGACTTTTGTTGTATGCTATTGGTGCCCTGTGACTCAGCAGGCCTTCCTGGCAGCTCCTCCTGCCCACTAGCAGTATGAGGCATTCAGGGACGCTGGAGCCCAATCCACCTGTGACAGCCTCATCTTTTCAATTAGCTGATAGCTGGGCCCCTCCATCCAACACCAACACGTTTGTTGAGTTCCCCTTCTCCCAATAAATGCTTCCCTGGACCCATGGGAGTGATTCCTGAGCATCTGGCACCCCTCTGGTGTACTTGGAGGTGGGAGAACTCCCAATCACGGCCTTCAAGGCCATGATTGATCCCATTTGCTGACAATCAGCCCTGGCCATTTCCCATGAGTGAAGCTTCATCTCTCGACCACGGTTTCTCACCTCTCAGCCCCCACAGCAAACTCTGATACCAAGGAACCACATGTCTCTCTGGGTCCAGAGCCTCCTAGCCCCTGCTCCTGTGTGACAGCATACGGGGCAGCTTGTGTCTGCTCAGTCCTCGGGCCCTGCCCTTTGTGTGCAGACTCACTGGGCAGCCTGTGCCTTCTCGATCCCATCCTCCCTGAATTTCTGGGACACTGGACATTCCAGGCCTTTGAATCTTGTTTTTTCTGCCTCACTCATGGGAACTGCACCTAATACCACAAGTCCAACCTCCCCTCTGGGATGTCTTTTAGAAGACCTCAAACTTCTACACTTAGCACTCGACTTAAGGGCTTCTAAATGTATCTGCCTTTGCAGTCAGATCTGGACCAAATACCCTTAGATAACCAATCAAAATGGCTGCCTACTGGCAGCTTAGATCCCAACATTATACAGGACCTTTCCAACTTCTGCCAGTGGTTGGGTAAATGGAAGGAGGGACCCTATGCTCAAGCCGTCTCTCTGTTCTTCTGCTCACCCACTCACATCCTCCTTGCTATGCAGTCTGAAGTGAGGAACCCTTCACTACTCTGGACTCTGCCAGTGAATGCCCACTCTTCTGACCTCCACATGTAAGCACTCCTGCTTCAGCTCCTCCAGCCCCTTCCTCCTCTCCAGCAATGGTCCATTCTAACGTCCGACACTGATACCCACCTGCACTCCCCTGTTACTCACTCTTGCTCTGCTATGAGACCCCATCCATCCCTCTCTACCCAACCCAATCCAGCAAGAGGTTGCCAGGGTGGATGGACTGGTTAAGGTACATGTCTGCTTCTCATTAAGTGAACTCTCTCAAATAGAGAAAAAGTTGGGGCCTCATACGTCTAACTCTATCTCTTTCACTAAAGAATTCCAGTCTATCACCCAATTGTATAGTCTTACCTTCTGTGATACATACATACATACATACATACATACATACATATACATATATACATATACATATATATATATATATATATATATATATATATATATATATATATATCCTAGCTAATAACCTACTTCCTGAGGAGCACAGGCAAGTTTGAGAGAAGGCTAGAGCACATGCAGATGCAATGCACCAAACTAATGCAGCATACCTGGCCAGAGCGGAGGCAGTCCTCAACCAAGACCCCCCACCATAGGACTATAATGCCCCAGAGAGCATTCTAGCTAGATATCAGTTTACAACCTGCCTCCTGGCCAGTCTCCATAAGGCTGCCCTTAAGCCAGTTAACTATGAAAAACTCCAAGAAATCATCCAGGACAAATAGGAAAATCCATCACAAAGGCCCTCTTACAGTACACCAATTTAGACCCTGAAAACCCAGAGGGCAGACAACTACTTATGACTTATTTCTTTTCCCAGAGGTTCCCTGACATTAGGGCCAAGCCTCAGTGACTGGGGAGAGGCCCCTCACCCCACAGGCAGAAGTCTTAGCACTGACCTTTAAGGTGTAACATGGGAGAGGTGAAAAAGCCCATAAGCAGAAATACTAAATGATGGCCAAGGCCATTCAACCAGCTTCAGCAACTGCTGGGGCTCCCTTGCCCTCTGGGGCTCGAGGACCACTGGGTCCCTGCTTCAAATGTCGCCAGGAGGGTCCACTTGGCCTTGGCTTGCCTTAATCCCCACAGGCCACCTGGGCCATGTCTAAGGTGCCACCAAGAGGAACACTGGGCTGTTGACTGCCCACGTGCCCCTTGTGACATGGGGAAATCAGACACAGACCACCCTATAGCCAAAGTTTTAGTCATGGCCATATAACAAACACTGTTGGGTTCCAGCCCCTTATAGTCTTTTCCCAGGGTTCCAGAAGAGTCACTACCAGAGGCAAAAATTGGTCTGAGGGTTGTTCAATGAATCTAAGTACACCGAGCTCTATTAGTTCATTCACTTTATTCTTCTAAGTGAAAATCTTCCCATGCTGTAGAGGTACCAGTGTATATGCATTTACAAACAGTAATACTTTGACAATGCAATGCAAGGTTTTCTGGGTCATAAGATCCACACAAAGAGCAGTGATTGTCAGCTTTATTTGCAACCCGAAGTGGGAGTGGTTAAAGGAGGTGGGGTCAACTAAGGGCTAAAATCAGTTAATAAACCAAAAAGGGAAATTCATGTACTCAAACTATATTCTTAGAAGTGGTTGGGTAAAATGTTAGGACTTTTATATCACTAAGTCATGGGTAAAATAAAACTGCCTTTTTTTTCCTTTGGAGCCATATCTGTCTCAGTCTAATCTCAGTTGCGCCATTGGCAGGGTGGTGGTTGGGGGGTAGTTAGGCAGCCTGTATGGGATATTAGGGAAAAAAAATCTACATACACTATGTTCTTATATCTATTAACTGTAGTCCTCTAAGACAAAATTCTATGAATTCAGCTATAGTTCCACCAGGCATTCAAGGCAGGAATAACTCTAGACATTACAAGCTCTATATTCATCTACTTTATTTCTCTGAGATGAAATCCTGTCTCCATAACTTCAGTTCCGTCCAGCTCCCCAGCTCATAGTCCAGCTAACGACTAAACTCCTATGCTTCCAGCCTCATCTCCGTCCTCTGTATTCTCTTTCTCCATCTCTGCTGCTCTCTACTCCTGGCACTCTGAAAACTCTACTCAAGATCTGCTTACCCTCTATGGAACATCAGTCTTCCTCTCTTCTCTTGCCATGCTGTTCTGTCTTTGTCTACAGAATATACCTGCCTTTTCTTTCCCTGGGCCCCTCCTTCCCTGCCTCCTCAGGAATGTTGTTTTATCTCTCACCTTGATATGTAAAAACCTCTTTTGTTTTCAGTCAAAATGCTCTGGAGAACCACTAGGCCTCTTCAAGGCAAGGGGATGGTCTGAGCTTCATTAGCACAGGAAACAAAACTATGTGTCTCCAGCCAGCTTGTCTCCTAAACTCCTAAGAGCAGTTAGTAACTTAGTAGGTTCAGCAGTTCTGGGGAGCTGAACTGTTTACCAGTAGGTCTAGGCACACAAGGATTTCATAGCAGAAGACAGCTGAAATATTAAAGACTGGGTAACACCAAATATTCATAATAAATGGCTTTGCCTTTTGACAGACCCTTGGCCGGTCAAAGTTCAGCTTTAATACACAGCTGAATCTCTATGATATATCCTTGGGGCCCACAAGATAAGCCCTTTTGTTCTGAGTTAAATGTTAAAGGGGAAGTCTAGAGATACCACTTGGGCTATGGGAGAAAGGAGGGTTTAAGCTTAATTTGCACAAGAAACAAGGCTTTGTACCTAACATCCACCTGGCCTTGGCAGTTGTCTCCATATGGATATTTACCTTAATTCAGGAGACTAGCAGGTGGTCTGGATGCTTATCTATCTGCAATTTGTCCTTGGATGTTTGAGAGGTATCTCAGATAAAATGCTTCTGTCAGGAGATGGCCTTGGCCCTGGATAGTTGCTAAAGGAGATGTCTGATTTTAATGCTAAAAAGGGGAGATAAAAGCCTGATAAGAAGTCTTGCCTATATGACTTGTCACACAGTTGGGGGAAGTTATCCAAATACCTTAATTGTACAGAGAAAAACTGTGCCCAATGAATGAGCAATCACACAGTTAGAAGTTCTTAGAATCAAATGGGAAAGCTACGATAGCGCATATGAAGTTCATAGCAGGAAACAGCTAATATTCAAAAGCCAATATCACCAAGACTCCTTAAGTCTTGGCTGTATCCTCTAGAAAGGCTCTTGGTTTCTTCCAGGTATTAGGTTTGTCATAATCAGCTGAATCCCTACTTCATATTCTTGTGGCCTGCAGCAGCCATGGATCACTGAAGGGACCCAGGCTCCCTTGACCTGACCACTGTCATCTCTGACAGGGAGACCTGGGTAGTCATCATAGCCATCTCCTTCTTCCTGGACTCTGGGGCTACTTACTCGAGACTGAGGGAGTTTTGGGGACCCCCCTCTCCTTCTCATCTCCCTATTGTCAGGATAAGGGGGGCAGTCTTACCTACTTCACCAGACCCCGCCACTCAATTGCATTTTCAAGGGTATTCCTCTCACTCATTTATTTATGGTGGTTCCAACTTGTCCCACCCCTTCCTGGGAGGAGATCTCTTAGCCCAAGTGGGATCTTCTATTTCTTTTGCTCCTCCCATTCACTTGACCCCAGACTCAACAACAGTCCCTCTCCTCCTCCTTTTAGTCACTTACCCTACCGAGTCCAATGTGTCATTTCCTTTGCCAGCCTCCCAAGTGGACCCCTTGTTAGTATTTTCGCTGTTACCCTGCAAGAAAACGTCACGAAACACGACAGATCCGCTGATAGAGTTTATTGGGAGGACAGAGGGGAGTGAGTGCCCGCACGGGAGAAACACGTGTGAGGAAGAGAGTTAGGTCAGAGTTATGGCGGTTTTTTATGAGGCGGGGCGTGTCCAGATAGGCGTGGGTGACGTAGCACACTGCCCGCTTGCGTGGCTACGTGACATCACGGATCCTGGTCACGCGAGACACCTTGACCCGGAAATGGCTATCTTGACCTGGAATTCGGCTAGGCGGATGTGTCTGGGTCGTCGGTCGCCCTGTTTATCAGCCGCCTTGAACCAGAAATGCCTATCCTAACCTGGAACTAGCCAGGCGAATGTGTCCGCCGGGCATGTACAAACATGCCCGACCTTGGGGCGTGTTGTGAACCCTTCACCCCTAAATCTAGGACACCCAAAACCCCTCTGTTCCTAGACACCATTCCCCTATTATTGGCCAATTACAGGACCTTACCTAGTATATTATCCAAGCCCAGTACCCACTCTCACTCTAGAGCCTCAGGGGAGTTAAACATATCATCTCTGACCTCCTAAGAAAGAAACTACTTTGTCCCCCATATTCTCCTTTTAACACCCCTACACTTGTAGTTAAGAAGTCCAATGGTACCTATTGCCTGGTTCAAGACCTCCAGCTCATTAACTCTGCCTACACCACTAACCCACAGACTGAACTAACAGCTCTCACCCATGCCTTCCAATTGGCACAAGAACAATCCTTAAATGTTTCACAGACTCCAAATGTGCTTTTCATATCCTCCTGTCCCACTACCATCTGGAAAGAGTGTGGGCTACTTACAACAAAAGGTGGGTCCACAACCAACTCAGGTCAAAATACGGCCATGCTAAAAGCCATCTCCCCATAGCTATAGGAATTATTCACTGCCAGTCTCACCAGATCAACAACTCCATTATCTCTGAGGGAAATAACTGAACTAATGAGGCAGCTAGAGCCGCAGCCTTCCTAGGCCCTGAAGAGGATCTTGAGGTTGGACCTCAAAGGCCCTCATTAGTTTGGCCCACTGCAGTAGGAGCTTGCAGCAGGAGTGTGGCTTATTCATATCAAGAAGCAAGCAATTCCCTGCAGAACCCACGAACCAACTTTGGTTATCTAGGCTTCTGTACCAAAGAGAGCCACAACCTTCCTAAAACAGCACAGTGGCTTAGGAGAATCTCAGCAGTAAAACTAACCTGGAGATAGGGCAGCTCATCTGGATGGAGAGGAATATTGGTTGATTTGATTATAAAATAATCATTCAGAGGCTTAATATTATTTACAAACTGTATGGTCTATGGCAGGCCTCTTGCTAGCTAGATAACCAAAGTTGGTTCATGGGTTCTGCACATTCTGTGAACCCACCATACTGTAGCTCAAGCCCATACATTGTGACATCTCTACATCATGAGCGTGACTCTCATGGGTAACTCCACCATAGTGGGACGCTGAAGTGGGCAGAATCAGCAGCCAAGGCTGCTGCTTTTCATCCTAGCCATGCAGTTCAACAGTTTAACATCTCTCCTGGTCAGAAAAGGATTATAGATACACAAAAGACAGATTCAGATGGAATGAACCTTTAAATGGTTTGCATTGTGTGTAGAAATGTATGTAGGCTTGGAAGAGAGAGGAAAAGGATAGACAGTTATATGAAGAAATAGATGGTTTTAAAAAATAAAGACTTTGTCTTTGGGATTTTTAACTGGAAAGAAATATTTGATTATAAAGGCTGCTGAGTTAAGCCAATATGCATATTTTAAAGGTATCTTGACTTCAAAATTTGTGTCTAAGGACACATTGCTTTGGAAAAGAAGTTCTGCTTTTATTTCCACAGAAGATGAGAACCTGTAGATTGATTCCAGGCTAATATGGTTTGCTCAAGGAAGACCCCCGGAGAGGTCTCTAGATGTTCCAACATCCAGAAGAGCTTCAAGGCAGCTGGCTCAGACAATGCAGCCTCACAGACTACTCCAGTCAGGACTTGACCATAATTCTTAATTTTCTCAGGATCCCCATAAGATTACCAGCACCCCCAACCAGCAGTAAATAATATGAGAAGCTATGCCCAAACTCCAAAATATTGTTTATAAATGTTTATTTTTATTTAGAGGGGGTTGATTATAAATACAATCTCTTTCTAAAGAAGAAAAGGGGATAGTATAGATATGATAGGATAAAAGGGTAGATTATTAAATCTACTTTTAAAGAGCAACAAGTTGTTTAAAATGCTTTATATTGCTATGGATTTTAGTTTATTGATAGAAATTTAAAGCTAATTTTGTTATACTGTATATATGTTTCTACTCTTGTTTAAGGTATGTTTGTGTAGCTCATTTGAAATTGTAATATATAATTAAGAAATACAGATTAAAAATTAGTCATCTATGATAATCAAACTTATAGTCATGTTAGTTAAGTTTTCTAGGTATACATAGATATATTTCACTTAGGTAGGTAATCTTCAAATACTTCAAAGACCTACAGAATATGGCATTTAAAAATGTTTTAAAAACTTAGACTTTCGCCGGGCGTTGGTGGCGCACGCCTTTAATCCCAGCACTCGGGAGGCAGAGGCAGGTGGATCTCTGTGAGTTCGAGGCCAGCCTGGGCTACCAAGTGAGTTCCAGGAAAGGCGCAAAGCTACACAGAGAAACCCTGTCTCGAAAAACCAAAAAAAAAAACCAAAAAAAAAAAAAAAAAAAACCAAAAACTTAGACTTTCTGGACAGTGAGACTTGTCTGCTCCTGGCAACACTGATTCACTTCAAAGATGATGATGGGTATTGAAGAAACTCCATATGGAGTTTGCTTTCCTTATGTCAAAAGTTAGCCATTTGGGTAAGAAACTGTTCTTGCCTGGACTGCTTGACAAAAGGTTGTGTCGACTGCACATGCAGGACCCAAGGAAAAATGACCACTAAATTTTGCCAAAACAGGTGAGATGGTCCTTCAGGATCCTACTTCACAGAGGAGACTGCCAGACATTCTACAGGACACAGGGCGAAGCAACTAAGAAACTCTAGACATATTGACTGAAGATGGATGCCCCAACATTGCAGAAGAACTTTAGGTGACTGTCTAGGCAGCTAGATGTCTCTGTCATTTCTAGAATTTTAGAAGTTGCTTGCAATGTACTTCCTGTGTACTTGGGTAATGTTATATCCTTCTGGGGCCTTTGATGCAGTTGAAGACTTAATAGTTATAATTTTCCTTGGTTATGATAAAAGATAAATTAAATATGAAACCTTAGACTCACAAATATAGGCTAGCTAGAATATTTTCTTTAATTTTGCCAATTACAAATAGACTAAATATTGTAACTATAATTCTTGCTTGTTAACTGTTTGTTATATATAACTTTACTATGTTAAAGTTAAAACCTTCCATTTTCTTTCTTTTTTTTTTTTTTTTTGGTTTTTCAAGACAGGGTTTCTCTGTGTAGCTTTGCACCTTTCCTGGAACTCACTCTGTAGCCCAGGCTGGTCTAGAACTCACAGAGATCCACCTGCCTCTGCCTCCCGAGTGCTGGGATTAAAGGCATGCGCCACCACCGCCCGGCCAAAACCTTCCATTTTCATTAGATAGAAAAGGGGAAGTGCTGTGGTATGTCTTTCTGTATGCTGTGAATATGTGTTGCTGCCATTGGCTAATAAATAAAGCTGTTCTGGCCTCTGGCAAGGCAACTTAGAGGCAGGTGGGAAATCCAAGCAGAGACAGGAAGAAGAAAAGAGAGAGAGAAGAGACACCAGCCACCACTGAAGGAGCAGCAAGATGCCAGCATACTGGTAACGCCTGTGGCAACTTATAGATTAATAGAAATAGATTAAGTTATAAGAGCTAGCTAGCAAGAAGCCTGCCATAGGCCCTACAATTGATAATTAAGATAAGCCACTTAATGATTATTTTATAAGAAACTGTGGGACTGTGAGCTGGGCAGACCAGAGAAACTTCTGGTTTCAAAATAGTAGACAGAGTTAAAATGATCTTTCCTCAGCAATGTTTGTAGATATTATCCAGTCTATTAAGGATCTATTTGAGTAAAGAAAAAAAAGTGAAAGAACAAATTAAACTACTATCTCTTCTTGAATTGAGATAACATCTTCCTCTACTTTGGGATAGAAGAGTTCCTGTCTTAGAGCTCTCCCGTAAACACATCTGGTTCTCAGGCATTTGCACCACAAGCTTTCTTGTTTTCACACACATATTATGGGATTGTCAGCCTCCATAATTGTAAAACCAAATTTCATAACAGAGCCTCTCTCTATATTTTGGGTTTTATTTCTCTGAAGAAATCTAATATCACAACTCGTCTTTTCCATCTTTCTATTCAGCAATCCTATACAGTAGACATGGCATTCAGGCCAGGTCCTTTTGAGGTCCCTAAATGCTTGCTGCATTATCAGTCATCATATTCAAATATAAGCATGCCCTCTGGCTGTTCTTGACTCTCTTTTTTTCACTTTTCATAAGGGTTATTTCCTAGAAGTCACGTAGCAGACTCACCTGTACAGTTCATTAGAACTGTACCATGTGTGTTGGGCATTCTAAGAACCACTGAAACTCCTTTGCTCACATTTCGGAACCAGGTTCCTTGGAGTTCTCCCATCCCCCGCCCCCGTTAATGACTCAGTACCAACATTTCTGCTGTATTTTTCTTATGCGCATACTCCGTCCCTCCTATGAAGCCCATCCTCACATCTCTATCCTTGCTCAGAGGCAGCCATTTTATGCCCCCCCAATAAATTTCTTGTGAGGTCTGTTTGCATGGTATGATTTTTGTGGCACTCCTCGGCCCCTGATCACCAAGATACTCTTTCTCCACAAAACCTTTCCAATGTGTCTAAACCTAGACCTGTAATTGCCAGAGAAATGAAACTATCATTATTTGGCTGAGATAAAGGACAGTGGAGAGGAACTTCATGGGACAAAGGATGAAAAAAAGTTTCTACAGCAAAGAAGAAGAAATCTTTGTTAGGAAGACAAGACTAAACTCTTTACATAAACCATAAAGGTGTTTAAAAAGCCATTGATTCTTACTATTCTGAGAGGGACTTTCAGCTGATTGCCAGCTACAAATTTTGAGAATTCTCCAACCAAGGTAGAAATATAGAATACCAACTAAAAAAGTTAATTCGAAATCCTGATAAACTGTTCCCTAAATTTTGTAGAAGATTTAATTAAGACCAATTCATACAGAAACACTTATAAGTAAGGAGTTTCCTCTATTTTTAACTAAATCTGAAATTTTAATGTAGATCTAGGCAACTCAATTACTAGTCCTGGAACCATTAATAGGTTAATAGAATTGAGGCATTCTGTTAGCATGGCCATCTGTCAGTGTTGGACCCAGGAACTCAAATTCTTTTTCAAAACCTAGAGATTTGGTTATGTCCTAGTGTGGTGGTTTGAATAATAGTGGCCTTCACAGGCTCATAGAATATTTGGTCACCAGGGAGTGGCACTATTTGAAAGGATTAGGAGGTATTGTCTTGTTGGAGGAAGTTTGTCACTGGGGTTGGACTTTGGGATTTCAAAAGCCCAAGCCAGTCCCTGTGTCTCTCTGTCTTCCTGCTGCCTGTAGATCAGAAGTAGCACTCTCAGCTCCTTCTCCAGCACAATGTCTGCCTGCATGCCACCATAATCTCTACCATGATGAAAATGGACTAAACCTCTGAAACTGTAAGCTAGCCCCAATTAAATGTTTCCTTTTATAAAAATTGCCTTGATAATGGTGTCTCTTCATAACCATAAAACACTGACTAAGACACCTAGTCAAGGGGACTTTGCTCTTCATGTTTAGACACTTGCTAAAATAAGACACATTATTCACATCATACAGCAAAGCTAAATTAAGTGAGTTGATCTTGAAATTGCCTTCTTCTTAAGGTCACCCTAAAAAGGATGACTAGAGACAAAACTAGATTCACATATTTGGAGTTTAGAACAATCAAGTAGATCCCCTGAAATAAAGCAAAATCATCCTTTCTACCCATGGTTAGACTTTCACCAAGCCATTGCACATAAGCCTGAGCTTAGGACTCTAAGGGATTCTACGCACATAGATGATTTCATATCACTGCCAGAGACAAGAAATATGACAGCCTTGATTTTATTAGAAGAATGTGAAGAAGTCTATTTCTGTGGAAAAAAAAAACAACCACACAGCAACATAAAACTGAAATAAGCAAACATAAACCTATGATGTCATTTGAAACAAAATGTAAAAAACAAACAGGTGTGTAAGGAAGTGCACAACCAGTGATTAGCTGTAACTCTCATGTAAAAATAGAATAGCTTGGTTTATTTGTGAAGGAAAAACGATTTTTAATGGTGTTTTTTCCTAAGTTACTTCCTGCAAAGCATGGAAGAAGTTAGAAAACGTGTTTTTGCATTCTGTTCCTAAAAATGTTCTCACCATATCACAGGAAGCTTTTACAGTAAAAACAAGGCTCTGATAAAAGTAAGCAAACGTGGAGCAGTGTGACTGAGTGAAAGGGTTCCAGTACTCAAAGTCTAAAGAGCCAGGTCTGACTTTCATCCATATAGTAGAAAAGAGAGCTTAGGTGGTTTGCTTTTCTTTTTCTTTTTTAAGTGCTATGGGATAGAACACAAGGCCTCTACCACCATCATTTCAGCTCTTTCTGGCTATTTTTGAATTTGTGGTTTTTCAATAAAATGTTGGTTATATCATTTTCTCCTTAGGATTTATGTATATAAAGTGCTGGACTGTGTAGGAGTGGAGGAAGCTGGGTTTCTCTCTTCAGATTCTTGTTTTTGTACACTGGCTGAGGGATAAAAATTTAATTGAAGCAAAGATGTTGGGGGCATCAAGAGGGAAAAAATGCCTTCATAGTAAGAAGTTATGGTCATGGTGGATTGCTTTTCTAATATTAATAAGCCTTTCCTAACATTTCCCAGATTCATTTTAGGATGGATATAACCCTTAGTCACGTGTTCTGAGAGAACCCCACAATTTACCTATTTCTTATTCCAGACCAGGCTTGATTAACTAAACCCTTCAATATAATTCCACTGCTTCTACCACCATGTCTTACTCAGCATGGAATGATCCAATTAAGGTGAATGAGAGTAAGGGGATGTCATAGGGGATGAGGATGTATGTAGGAAGGAAGTTCTTATCTTTCCTGGGAGGATAATAGAGTTACACACTCTCTCACACTCCCTAAAGATAAATGAGTGAGCTTGTGACCCTAAGAGCTAGTTGAAGACACCACTGCCATAATAAAGCAAGAGTGAGAGGTGAGAAGAGCTAACATCTTCAACAACCTCAATGAACAGTTGGACCAAATGTTGTAGAAACCAGGCTCTTGGAATTCCTGGTAACTAACTAAATACACTTCAATATGGCTTACATTGAGTTGAATTTTCTATTATTTGTAATAGCAAACAGCCTCTAACTGAAGGAAAAGCTTGGCAGGAAAAGTGAAGTCCCATTTTAGTCTGTTGCATAATGGTTTATGCACTTTATCAAAGAAACAAAATTCTTCTTAGTGCACTTTATTGTATACATATAACATATACAAAGGAGCTATATGGGACACTGGGTTTGACAGTAGAGCAAATCTGTCAACATCAAAATCATGACTTGTGCACTTAAAAAATATAAATTAAATGAAGAACCCTAATTTTCAAGGTAAACCCTTGCTGAGAAACATCAGTCTATAGTTACTAAAATTAGAAGAAGTATGAGTTAGTTTTCTGCTGCTATGATAGAATATTCTGACAAAATCATCTTAAGAATCATCTTATATTGGCTCATACCCATCATAGCAGGAAGGCATGTCCTCTGAGGCTGAGGTCAGCCAGCTGTCAGGAAGCAGAGTGATCCCATTTCATCCACACACAGGAAACAGGAAGGAAGAAAGGGAAGTGGAGCCAAGCTCTAGCACCTCAAGCCTGCTCCTAGCAATGGACTTTCTTCAGCAAGGCACTACCTCCTTAAGGTTCCATAACCTTCCCAAACAGCACCACAAACTTTGGGAATATCTGTTTACATGAGTCTATAAGGGATATTTCTCATTCAAACTACAACAGAGAACATTATTTGCAAACAGTTTCCATTAGGAACTGTCTTTGTTAGAGTCCCTATTACTGTGAAGAGACACCATGACCATGGCATCTCTTATAAGGAGAACATTTAATTTGGGGGGCTCACTTACAGTTTCAGAGGTTCAGTCCATGATCATCTTGGTGGGGAGCGTGACAGTGTGCAGGCAGACATGGTACTGGCCACATCTTAGCTTGCATGGAACAGGAAGTTAACCGAAACACTAAACAGTATCCTGAGCATAGAAAACCTCAAAGCCCAACGCCACAGTGACACACTTCCTCCAAAAAGGCCCTACCCACTACAACAAAAGCCACACCTCCTAATAGTGCCACTCTTTTTTTTTTTTTCAAGACAGGGTTTCTCTGTGTAGCTTTGCGCCTTTCCTGGAGCTCACTTGGTAGCCCAGGCTGGCCTCGAACTCACAGAGATCCGCCTGCCTCTGCCTCCCGAGTGCTGGGATTAAAGGCGTGCGCCACCAACGCCTGGCTAATAGTGCCACTCTTTATGAGATTATGAGGGCCAACGACATTCAAGCTACCACAGGAATTTTATTAATTTATTAGATAGTTGTTTGCTATTATTTAAGATGGGTCACGTACAAAGAAAGTCTCCTACATAATTTGGTAAACTACCAATTATAACAGACATCTGTTCCCATTAAAATTATCCTTTTGGGTATAAACTTATTATGCTATCCTTTTCCAAATCCAAATCAAAAATGGCAATTATAAACTTGCTGGAATAGAATATTATAGTAATGATTCATAAATGATCACTCCCATACCCATCTTCACTCTGTATAATCTTAACTCACACTGAGACTTGGTCTGTTTTAGCCAAGGAGAAATGAGCAGATGTTTCACAAACCAGATGATTGATAATAGGTACATGGCTTGTACATGGCTTCTTGCTCTTTCAGAAAAGTTATCCTGATATCACCAATCTATGAAGAAGCCCAGAAGAAAATATTACATAGTAGCAGAGGCTCAGTCACTTGGTGACTCCAGCTGACCCTCCAGTTGTATGTATCCATCCATGTGAACCAAGGAGAAAGCAGTAGAACTGCTGAGCTAAACTCAGAACTGTAAGAAACCATAAATTGTGGTCATTTAAGCCTTAAATACTGGAATGATTTGTTTCACTGAATAAATAACTCAATAGGAGAAAGTGCAGAAGCAGTTCAAAGCCAGCTTGAAGGAGGGAGTAGAAACCCAGGCTTGGATTCTAGTCTCTAGCAGCTTGCCGAACTGGAATATTTAACTCATTATTATACAGTTTGGTGAAATATCACACCAATGTGAAAGAACCCAACAAAGAAACTAAAATGCAGAAGATAGACTCAGGTCTTAAGTAAGACCATTCACTTTTCCATGTGGTGAAGTTCAATGTTCACAAACTGGGGAAGTTCTGAATATCGTTTTGCTAAGCCTGATTCTATTGTCTTATAATATACTCATCCTATGAATAACATAAACCATAATCAAACTGTTAAAATAAGAAGTGAGAATACCATTAGACTGATGTATCTCTTACATTCCTACTTAAGCAAACTGAAACCTAATGGAGAACCAAATAGAAAATAGATCTTACATTCAATCAATTACAAGAGAGCAACTAGGCATCTAGTATTATGTTAGTCATTTTTTCATCACTGTGATAAAATGCCTGAGAAAACAATTTAAGAAAGATTTATTTTGTATAGTTTTGCAGGTTGCAGACCACAGTAACTTGTCTTTGTTGCTTCAAGGCTTGTGGTAAAACAGAGTTATCATGGCAGCAGAGAATTATGGGGCAGAGCTACTTCCACACAGAGAGACAAGTAGTGGTCAGGGACAAGAAAAGCCCTTCAAGGCACAGTCCCTGTACCCTACCTCCTCCAACCAGACCTACTTCCTGCTTGTTCAATTTGAACTTACCAGTGGATTAGGTAATTAATGGGTTTAGTGCTCCAGTCACCTCCTGTAATCCAATCACCTCTTTATATTGTAGACCCAGCCTTTAATGCATGGGCGTGGGGGAAGATATTGTTAACTCTAGGGCAGAAAAGGAGAGGTTTGAGAGGAAGGCATTGAGTTAGGATATAAATACACACATGGTACAATATATATTGTATGGTGCTACACACACACACACACACACACACACACACACACACACACACACGGTATAAACTTTATTAAGAGACTTATTAACACCACAGATAGTAATGAATTCCCCACTGGTACATGCCAGTGGAGATTTCTCCCAGGGTCCAGAATAGACACTACCAGTGGCAAAGGATTGAATCGGAGGGATATCAAAAGAATCTAAGCACACCGAGCTCTTTAGTCCATTCACTTTACTCTTCTATGTCAATTCTGTATACACAGCTTCTTTTCTGGTCTCATACTTAGCTCCTCTCTGTCCCTTTTTCTGCTGTTCTCTCATTGTTCTATGTTAGTTCTTTCCATCTTTGTTCTTTCTTCTATCTCTGAAGTTTCTAGTTTAATACACATACAATCAGCAATTCTCTGGCTGCACTGCTTTCTGGTATGGTGGGGGAAGTTTACTTGGTTGCTAGGCAACCTGCATCACAATGTGTAGTATTTGGTTAGTAAAAGCAGTTTCACTCTGAGATAATTGCAAAAGGGGGAATCTTTAGAACTAGGTATAACATCTGGGCTGAGATAAAAGAGGGAGGGCAAAAGCTTAATTTGCATAAGAAATGAAGCTTGGCACCTATCATCTGCCTGGCCTTGTCTGTTGTCTCCTTGGGTCAGTGGGAATAATCACCTTATAGCAGTAACTAGCAGATGGCCAAAACACCTTCCCTGAACTGTAAGCAGTAAATCTCTTAAATTAGGGTCTTGTGTTAATAAACCAGGGTCAAGGTAGGGAGTTAAGGATTAAATGTTAGTGGTTATTTTCTTTTATCTGTAGGCAAGATGAGCTAATGCTTATCTATCTGCAGTCTGTCCTAGGATGTAGGAGAAGTATCTCAGATGAAATACTTTTGTCCAGAGAATGGCCCTGGCCAGATGTTTGCTAATGAAGAATAAACACAGCTGGGGAATGTTATCCAAAATACCACAATAGTATGTGGGAAATTGTGCCCAGCAAATGATCAACCACATTGTTAGAAGACCTTGGAAAAAGAATCAAATGGGAAAGCTACAATATTGCACACACGAAATTCACTGCAGGAAACAGCTAATACATTCAAAATCCAGTATCACCAATACTCCTTGAGTTTTGGCTTCCCTCTGGAAAAGTTCTTGACTCTTCCAGGTAATGGCTTTTGCCGTTATCAGATGAATTCTTACCTCATATTTCTGCAGCTCACAGCAAGATAGTAGAACAGGAAGGAAGAGGTTTCAATCCTATCACAGAGAACAATTGTTTACTTTTAAAGGTTTCCAAGGGAGGGAAAGATCCTTAGACCTGGAAAAAGTTAATATGTAACTTACGCTACAAAGATTGGGTAGCAGAAGCACTGGTTAGGAGAGAGGAGCTTAATTAACATGTGACTACAATCAAACTACTTTGGGCCAGGCATGGTGGCACACACCTTTAATCCTATATCTCAGGAGGCAGAGACAGGCAGAACTCTGAGTGTGAGGCCAGTCTGGCCTACATAGTGAGTTCCAGGCCAGCCAAGTGACAATATATTAAGACAATGGAGATAGGATTAATAAAACCAAAACGACAACAACAGCAAAAGCTGATCTAGTTTGTACCCTAGGGGACAAGGTCTGGGTGCTTCTGCCTGCCTGCCCTGCCCACAGAAACAGAGGACTGAACCCTGCTCAGTCTGACAAGGACGTAATGTTCTGGGAGCTCTAACAGACACTTCAAATCTAAACCATCACAAGTGTGTTGTCATGAGCAACATTCCACCAGGATTTGCAAACTCCTCCCAGTTAGATGACTTTCTTTTCTGCTTCAACATTCATCCTGTAAAAGCTTTTCCCTCAGGTACCTTTAACACATCTCAGGATTACTTTCCCTTTGATTCACCCCAATCATGTATCACTGTTTGCTCCAAAAACTTGAGTTTTTTACAATTCCGTGTATGTATACTGTATTTACGTCATTCCTCTTTCCTCCCCACCCTCAAATGCATGGCCTCTTTTTCTCTAATTATTGTTACATATATAAACAAATTAATTCATAAATACAACCTGAATCCATTATTCTTGCTTGTTTGTATGTTTTCAGGGCTGACCACTTGGTATTGGATAACCAGTTTGGGGGCTCATCCTTGGCAAGACTGATTCTCCCTCTCTCAGCAGCCATTTATTGTCTGTGGCTCTTCATCCAGGGGTGGAGCCTTGTGAGAGTTCCCCAATTTGGATGTCAACTGGTGTTGTCAATGCTCAGGTCATGTTTAGGCAACAATATTGTTGAATGTTGAGTGTAACCTCCCTGAACTATATAGACAACACAATGGCCTGGTCCTTCAGCCCTTACAGTCTTTCTACCCCCTCTTCTGCCATGCTCCCTGAGCATTAGGTGTAGGGTTATATTGTACATGTATCACTTGGGGCTGGGCACCCACAGTCAGTCGTTCTCTGTATTTTCATCAGTTGTAACTTTCTGTAGTGGTCTCTGTATGCTACAAAAAGAAATTTCTTTGATGAGGGGTGAGAGCTACATTTAGCTGTAGATATCAGCATAAGTATTTAAAATGCAGCTAGAAATTACACCTTTAGGGAAGTGGCTAAATTTGAAAATGTTAATGTATCCAAACTTTAGTTCTTTTTTTTTTTAAGATTTATTTATTTATTATGCACACAGCATGTATGACTGCAGGTCAGAAGAGGGCACCAGATCTTATTACAGGTGGTTGTGAGCCACCATGTGGTTGCTGGGAATTGAACTCAGGACCTCTGGAAGAGCAGTCAGTGCTCTTAACCTCTGAGCCATCTCTCCAGTCCCAAACTTTAGTTCTTAATATTATTATAATAGTTACAATTTATTAAATGGTTTCCATGAAGCAGGCATTGTGCTTGGCATTTCACAATCATAAACTCACATGAACCCCACAGCAGCCTGGAAGGTATATCCCATAATCACCTCTACTCATGGAACTAGAGAAAGATGAATTACCAGTGTGCAAACAGCTTTTAAGTAGCAAGGCTTGCCTTTTTGCTGTTGTTATTCTCTGAAAATATAATAGACTAGAAGTTTGTGGGGTTTTATTTGCTTGCTTGCTTGCTTTAAGATACAAATCTTACTTTGCATCCATACATGCTAGTAGGAAGAAGCTGGAGATGAGGGTGTTAGGTAAACAAAACCAAAACAACAATAACAACAAAAAAATCTGATGTACTATCTAAAGAGCAAAAATATATTTTGGACAAACAACATATGACCATCAGTATTTTTCATCGTTTCAGCCTCTAAACAATTCAAATAAAGAACTCATTTGCTGGAAGGAGTATGCCACTTAGTCTACCAAATCTACTCTTCTCATATACGCCTGTTCAGCCAGACTGCATTTCACAGCCCCTTTGCTCCTAGATATAGCAAGTGACTCATTTCTCAGCTGTGGAGTATGTGATAATAGTGACATGTGTGCCTTCCAGATATGGGCTCTGCCATGTGCTTTCTTTTTCCTATTGGCCACATTCAATCCATGGCAGATACAGGGACAGTGACTCAAGTTCAGCCATGCAGATGGGAAAACTGAAGAACCAGCCTGCCTCCATCTCAGGCTTAAAGGCCATCTTATAGTAAAGACAATTTGTTTATGATTAAACCTCTGTTTCTAAAGGATTAGGCCCTGCCCCACCTGTAATCTTAACTAAAATGGTTCTGCACTTCCTGTTCCAGAAATGGCAGTCATGTCTTTGTTTCGGGAGGTCATTATGACTAACTTCAATGCTTATATTCTACTCCTGTAACCCCACTTATTTTTCCTGCCAAACCTGCCATTTGGAAGCTCCTTAACCCTGAGGAACAAAAACCTTGTCTTCCTCACATCCATTAGTACTCTCTAAAATCCTGATTTAGCATGAGAGAGCCAGCTGGTCAGTCCCTGGGGGACCTCTAACATAAAGCTTGTTTTAATTAGACAATCAGGGATTTGATTTTACTCCTCACAAATTCAGGTTTAAAAGAAACATGAATGCAATCTGGATCTTTTGGAATTTTGTGGTACAGAAGCAGCCCAATGTAGGCAAAAGATCATGTAAGATTGCACATCTGTCTTCCTTAAACCTCTGCATTTGGTGAGTTTTTCTGATAACCGATAAGCTTCTCCTTTGCATAATATCCCAAGGTTGTATTAAATTAGACAAGGATATGGTTCATTCCTCAGTTTCCTGCTCCAGGGCCTCTCTGAGTTTCTAGGACATACTGGTATGAATTAGATGGACACCATGTTAGAATATGACACTCCTTAGGGGACTAAAGGATAACCTAGAACTTGATGTGTGGCTGCAGCCAAATCATATCTATGGGGTATGTGTTCTGTTTGCCCTAAAGGATGTCATTTAAAGACAGAAGAGACTCTCTATCCATCTAAAATCTGAGAATGTTAGAGAAACTCATGCACAGCACAAGAGCAGATGTCAGATGCAGCAGGCTATGGTACCCACATGTTCTCTTCCCTTGATAGCAGAACCCAGGTCTTATTCAGAATCAATATGTTCATAAGCTGTTGCTAAGTAACAAAATACCTCAAACCTTGTGGCATAAAAGAACCATTGTTTGATTTATGTTCATAGATTCTGTAGAGCTGAAGTTCACACCAAATACACAGAACAGCTTGTCTATGCACCTGATATTGGAATTTCATCCTGGAAGACAGAAATGGAAATGACTGGAATCACCTCAAAGTTTCTTACCTTGAATGAATAGAACCTAGGATACTCAAAAGCTGGGCTCATCAGGATCTATTGACTAGTGTACACACATGTCCTCCATGTGGCCTCAAGAGAGCCAGACTTCTTAGCAGACAAGCAAAGTTAGCATCTTAGGAACAAGGCAGAAGCAATACGGCTTTGTGTCGCTTTGACTCAGAAATCAGGCAGCATTGTTTCTATGTCCTACTGATCAAACCTGCCACATAGCTGCCACATGAAAAGCAAGAGAACATAAATCCCTCCTTCTGGTAGAAGGAGTGTTGGAAAGGCTGCTGTACTGTCTTTAAACTGCCACACCAAGGTCAAGGTCAAGAAGCTCAGGTCAAGAAGCTGTGTCCCCGTCAAGGAAATGCTAACACAATTGCTGTGGTCTAAATATGATTTGAGTGTGTCTCTCAGAGTTTCATGTATCCCATTTTTGTTTGAATGTGTTATCACCCTTTCTTAGTCAGGGTTTCTATTGCTGTGAAGAGACACCATGACCACAGCAACTCTTATAAAGGAGAACATTTCATTGGGGTGGCCCACATTTTCAGAGGTTCAGTCATCATCATCACAGTGTGGCACAGTCTTGTGCAAGCCGACATGGTGCTATAGCTGAGAGTCCTCCTTGATAGGCAGGCAACAGGATGTGGTCTGTCTCACTGGGCATGGCTTGAACATATAGGAGACCTCAAAGCCCACTCCACAGTGACACACTTTCTCCAACAAGGCCACACCTCCTAATACTGCCACTCTCTTTAGGGACCATTTTTTTTTTTTCCAAACCACATGTACCCTCAGCTAAAATTCTACTTAAAAGTTATACTTTAGGAAAATAGAGGAAACATTCCTATTATATTCCTTATAATCATTCAGGAATTGTTTAATTATAAACAACAGAACCCCTCTCAAGTTGGATTAAGCTAAAAGTACTTGAAATTGGGAAGTCCAAGAACACAAAACAGTTTTTGGAGGAGCTAGATTCAGTTGCACAAAATATGTCACCAGAAACAGTTCTTCCATCTCTCAGCTCTCCCTTTCTCTGGGTTGCCTCATTCTGAGACTCTGTCCTGTTGTGTGATATTTTGTTTGTATTCTGACAAATAAAGCTTCCCTGGAGATCAGAGGGTGGAGCTAGCTACTAGTTAATCAGAGAGCCAGGAGTTGAGGTGCAAGCCTTTGATCCCAGCACTTGGGAGGCTCATGCCTTTAATCCCAGCACTTGGGAGGCTCATGCCTTTAATTCCAGAAAAATCAGGAGCTGGAGATAGGATTATAAGGTAAATGGAGACAGGATCTCGGCCCCATTTGGCCTGAGGACTTGGAAAGGTAAGAAATGACTGTGGCTGCTCATTTGCTTCTCAGATCTTTCAACTTTTACCCCAATATCTGATTCCTGGTTTTTATTGATAAGACTAATTAAGATCATGTTTCACTGTCCCCATGAAAACCAAGATCTTTCCAACAACATACTACCAGTCTAAGGCCACCAATGAAAAGCCATTGTCTCATTTTACTTAAGACAAACAAAAGTCACAGGCCCAACCTTTCTCCCTTGGACATGTGACAAAATTTGGGTTATGTGCAGTCTTTTTTTAAGGACAGGTGGGAGCAATGCTGAATATTTGGCCTTCCTGAACCTTCTGGGAGGAGAGTTTGTTCACGTCATTGCTCTTGGGGTAATACTAGAATAAAGGATCTGAGTATGAATACTAGACATTCACTGTGCAAGCTTCTAATTTTATCATTCTGACCACTGTGTTAACTGCATTCCACTGGCTTTTCCTCCATGGGCTTTAAAAATGCATTTTAAAATTTCTAAAACAACTTTTTATTTTTTTTATTTTTACTGAGCATTTTCTTTATTGTGTGCCTACCATTATTATATATTTAAAATGTAGATACCAAAACCCCACCCCACGCAAGCACATTCTAGAGTACACTCTACAGCAGAGATGCTGTGGTACCGATGTTATTATGAGGAGAAAGAAAGAGTTTCATAGTCACACGTTTGGAACATTAGGTTAAAGATATTTTGCTCCTTTTAAATCTTTTCTTTATAAAATATAAAAAACACCACAAGGATAATACAAAAGAACACCCACATAGTCACCACTGAACTTCAACAGTTGTTAGCATTTACTGTTTGCTTTTGTGTGCATGTCAGTGGCAAGGATAAACTGAAGATGGTTTGCAGCATCGTGATCTCATCTTATTACGCTTTGCCTCTGCCTCTAAGCACACAGCTGCTAAGACATGCTTACATAACTCCAAAAGCATGATCTCACTTAAGGAAATTAGCAAGAATTTTTCCTAATAACTTTTATACTCAGTCCACAGCCAAATGTTCTCTGTTCTCAGTACAACTGGAAGATAATTTTTTCCTTTAGACTCAAATCTAATTACAATTCATACACTTTATTTTACTGTTTTGTTCAAAAATGGTCTTTTGATCTCTTAAAAAGATACTGTGGCCGGGTGGTGGTGGCACACGCCTTTAATCCCAGCACTCGGGAGGCAGAGCCAGGCGGATCTCTGTGAGTTCGAGGCCAGCCTGGGCTACCAAGTGAGTTCCAGGAAAGGCGCAAAGCTACACAGAGAAACCCTGTCTCGAAAAACCAAAACAACAACAACAACAACAAAAAAAGCCAAAAGATACTGTGTTTTTAAAGGGACTAGCTATCTTGAAACTTTTTTATTTTCTCTGTTTTATATTGATCTATTGGGGGAGGTGTCTGTGTGTCTGAGCATATGTGCATACATAAGCACTTACATAGTGTGCCATGGACCGTTTGTGGAGGGCAGAGGACAACGTTCAGGAGCTGACTCTTTCCTTTCACCATGTCAGTTGAAGGTACAGAACTCAGGTCATCAGGCTTGGCAATAAACACTTTGCCATGAAGCCATCTCTCCAGCCTACCTGCACATTCATGTGTTGGTAAAACATTGTGTTTCACCTTGGTGTGGGCATACAGGACAAGCAATTTTAGTAAACAGTAGGCACATTCTTGTAATCTATAAACCATACAAATATATCCTACTAACTAAGAACTACATTAAATCAAATTCAACTGCCCCTTAGGCTGAACCCAGAAATGAATGGCAAAAGGAACAGAGACAATGAATCTGAACTCTTGAAATTAAATTATTACTTTCACACATTTAAAAAATATTCTATTACTATTATGTAGTCGGGATTTTCTTTGGGCTGCCAACCAGCTCCCAAATAGAGACACAGAGACTTTTTATTAATTATGAATGCTTGACCTTAGCTTAAGCTTGTCCCATTTGCTCTTTCAACTAAATTTAACCTGTTTCTGTTCATCTATGTTTTGCCTAGGGGCTTTTTATCTTTCTTTTATTCTGTATGTCCTACTTCCTGCCTCCTCCATGTCTGTCTGTCCAGCCCCTGGTATCTCCCTGGCATCTCTTTTTCTTTCTTCCCAGAGTCTAAATTCCTCCTCCTACTTAGTCTTGGAAGTCTGACCTAGACCTTTTCCCTCGCTATTGGCCATTCAGCTTTTTATTAGATCAATCAGGTGTTTAAGGCAGTATTTAAAGAGGCAGAGGCACACAGACCAGTTCTTACTTCAAAAAGAGGAGGAGGAGGGAGAAAAAGTCACTCAAATCATAAATGTCAAGAAAATACTGAGAAATTTTTGTTGCTAAGAAATCTAGGTTACTAGTTTTACTAATAAAAGAATTTTTAAATGGACCCAGAAAGAAGCTCAAGAGCCATTTCATTGGAATTTGGGAGAAAAACAACAGGGCACAAAAACTCTAGATCTCTTCAGCAGAGAGAAAATCATAACTTCGAATTAAGAGTTCAAGAAAGTCAACATGTTCAGCTATGAAGGTGAGAAATGCATGACGGAAGTGAGAACAATTCAAAGAGTGAGGAAGCCCAGAGGAAAGCATGTTTAGGCTGTGACAGTATCTGAAAAAGAGATGGGAAGAAGGGAAAAGAAAAAGCTACTGTTTTTTTGAGTTAGGACTCAGGAAGCAGCAAGCTTCACAGTGCTTGCTGTGTTTGTGGGGAGGGACTTCGGGGAAGTGGAAGTACATTCTAATGAAGTACATAATTATTCCTCCCACTGCCTTAGCATGTCCTCAGTGAATCAGATTTGTGTCTTTCTGGACAGGTGATGGATGGGCAGCTGCAGCTGGATTCACTCTCAAGTAATGTTCTCATCTTCAGAGCAGATCAGAATCTAATGCCTCTACCCAGGGCTGGGGGTAGAACTCAGAAATCCGTTCTTTTGACCATGAGGAAATAGTTTTCCCTTGATGGACCTCAATAAAGTCCTAATATCGCTCCCCTTTCATAAGGTATTTTAAATGTGGAGGGGGAAGTTGTGATATTTCCCTTTCTAGTGTTACCAGGGAAACAGTCTAAAACTGTCTGTGAGAAACAGAGTTCATCTTCAGTGGCCTCCAAGACTGTTAATCCCTGTAACACTCTCACCTTGTGTTGAGACTGAAAAGATTTAGGAAATGGGTTTAGGGTTGATGGCAGACCTTGGAAGGAGACCGTGGAAACTCAGGTAGTTGGAATTAGATTGCTGCAAGACCATTTGAGTAGGACTGACAATGAGCAAAAGGAGAGAAAATTAAGGTGGTGGTTGAATGCACAAGGTACAAACACTGATAGCATCACTATCAGCTATAGCTCTTTCCCACCATGAAAATCCAGAGATGGTACAAGGCTGTTCACCAGGATGGGCATCTGGACTGGAGTTTTGGTCACCTTCACATTCAGCTCCCAGGGAGCTATGTGAAAGCAGAGGAAAGACAAAAACCAGACTATGAACTACAGCTTCCAGCCAAGACAGAACAAAGGACAACTCTAGCCTCTGACTAAGGACAAGAAGAGAACTGCTTGTTTTCAAGGTCCCTGACCTAAAACCTGCCCCTGCCTGACTGGTCCATTGGTTTAGATTAAGGAAGCTAAGGAAACATAGCAACTAGATATAATCTTGGTTCTGAACTGGGTGTGAAGATTAGATGATAGGAAGGAATCCTTTGTTAACCTCCTGATTTTATGGATGTAGAAAAATCCTTGTTTTTAGGGAATACAAACTAAACCTGGTAACATATCCTGGAAAGGCTCAGGCATGGAGGGAACTGAAGTTTGAGTTACATTATGCTGTGGATTTATCTGTATAAATAAACACTGATTGGCCGGTAGCCAGACAGGAAGTATAGGCGGGACTAACAGAGAGGAGAAAGGAGGGAACAGGAAGGCAGAGAGGGAGACTGCCTGGAGCCACCGCCAGGACAAGGAAGATGTAAAGTGCCAGTAAGCCACGAGCCACATGGCAAAGTAAAGATTAATAGAAATGGGCTAAATATAAGAGTAAGAGCTAGACAATGATAGGTCTGAGCTAATGGCCAAGCAGTTTAAATAATGTAAGAGTCTGTGTGTTTATTTTATAAGTGGGCTCTGAGACTGGCGGGACTTAGAGGGAGCTGGAGAGAAATTCTCTAGCTAGAACATTAATATCACTCTTATGCCCAAATCATGAGGACCCCCAAAAGACCACCACGGAGACTGACTCCTGTATGTAAAAGCAAAGAGCCTTTATTTTCAGGCTCAGAGCTTGCACTCTCTGTCTGACACGGTGGTGAGAGCAGAGAGCTGGAAGCCCAGGCAGGGTGGGGTTTTTATCCTAGCAGAAGTTGGGGTGATGGATTTCCAGGGTTCAGGACCCTGATTGGCTGACGTTTGTCTAGGGGTACAGGGAGTGTTTGGAATGTCAGGTATTTCTTCTTAGATGCAGGCCCCATTGGGTGGGGTCAGCTTATGGCTTTTCCTGAGTCCAGGTGTTACCTGCCAGAAACTGTCTGGGCCTCTAAGCCTGTCATGGCAGCTGTGTGGCCACACTGTTTTGGTGCCCCTCCACATTCCCCCCTTATAAGTACTAATGGCAGGACTCAATCATGAGTGCTACCAGTCCAGGGGTTCAAGGGTGTTGGGACCTAAGAAGCATTAGGTAACAGACTTTTCTAGGGCAGTGACACCTGTATGTATTGCCATTCTTAAGGCCCTGTAGTTCTGATCTTTGAATACAACCAGATTATAATCTTATATAATACCTCTTTGGCTCTGCACAAAGAAGGTCAAGTGTCATATCTTACTGCAGAGCCATTTCAGTTAATAAATTTATCAATTGACAATTCTGAGCCTATTTTCCTGGTATGCCAATGGGCATTATAGTTGGCCATCTTGCTCCTATGTCAGGGAGTTTCCTTTTGACCCAGCATTTCAACCTATTTTGGGCGGGGAACATGGGATGGCATAGTCTCTTCTGGAACTGCTTCAAGCTGACATTGGGGCACCATTGTCAGGGCCCCCAAAAGACCAAAAAGCTAGTCAAAGGCTGAAAGGCTAGTCAAAGGGTGGGCAATGGGTCATCTGTAAGAAGCATGTGGCTATCTGACCCAGCTGTAGAGAAAGGGAACAATTACATTGGCTGGTCTGATCCATGTCAGCTTTTAGCAAATCCAGAGCTCGTAGTTGTCCAGAGCAGTGTAGTCAGCAACTGAAGCTTGGAGGTGTCTGCCAGCCAAGTGGAAACCTGTGGAGACAAATTTAAACTAGGAACAGAAGTTAAAATTTATGAACTTATTTGGAATTTTTAGGTTCATATTGTTAGTAGTTGAGAAGAGCAAGAGTCCCAAGACCAGGAGAGAAAAAATAACATCCTTAGGAATAGACAAGTGGGGAAAATTTAAGCTGTACTTATCTGAAGTCCTTCCAACCCTGTGAAGTGGACCCAGCTTTTATGACTCTTTTAATCCTCTGAGGCCTACACGAACTATCTTACAAAATGACATAAAAGTTTTAGATACATTAGTATTACCAATCTGTACTGAAGTCCATATCATAGACAAAGCAGGTGATGGGTATCTGTAAAACAGCAGAAGTGGACTCATACTTCAAGTCTTAGCAAGAATTACAAATTTGGGTTAAAAGCTTGTGCATTTTCCTTCTGTCCAGAGATTTAGGTATAAACTGGACAGAGATTTTTTTTTATCCTGACGAGAAGAACTTTTAAGTTTATATTTAGATGACAACCAAAATAACTCTAAAATGTCGAGCTTGTGACTGAACAGTAAGTAGTCATTGCTCTACCAGCTTATCAGAACTCTATTAAATGTTAAGCTCTGAACTGTTATATCATAGAAGGGAAGAGCAATCCAAAACATTTCTCATAATGTAAGTCATTTATTTATCTCTTTACAACTTGTATTTATATCTTAAATCATTTTCTGAGATCCTCAAAGCTTATAAGATTTCATATCCTCAGACCTTTATATATCTTAAAACATTTTCTTAAAAATGAGCTAACAAGCTGGTTATAACCTTGCAGAAGGATCTGGTTGTCTGATGCTGCCAAGCTGACAAAGTTATAGCGAGCCTAGCTGTCAGTGCTATCAGAGACCTGAGAAGGATAAATTTGAGTGCAGACTAAGCAGTTTCCAATTAAATAAATGACAGGGACCAGTCATACCCAGGTCTCCATAGCATTGGAGGCACAAGTATCAGAACAGCATCAATCTTCTTCCACCACCAGGCCCATAAGGGAGAGTTTTTCCTGTGGAAGAAGGACATGGAGAAGACTTACCTTACTTTGTCTAGGAAAAAGGGATGCAATCAATTTGCTGCTTTCCACAGCCTAGGCCGGTCCTGGTGGCAGGCATTGCATTAAGGGCATCTTGCCCTTTGGTCAGCATTGCCATAATCTAGTCAGAGACATTTTTGTGCCCTTACATAATCTTCTTTGGAGACCTTGGGTCACTGGTAGGATCTGGGAGTCTGTCTGATATAATAAGCTTTTAGATCTACATTTTAAATGCCATATTTTGCAGATCTCTGAAGTATGAGGACTGCCCAGGTATATCTGAGTAGACATACTTCATTTCTCATTACTTGTTTTAAGCTCAACCCTGAAAACATATGCAAGGGACTGAGTAAAGCTTATCCCTGTTATTAATTACATCAGTACTTAGCATGACTATAATTAAAGAACTTGATTATTTATAAGATGATTGACTATTTACTTATATTCTCTAATGGTCTACAATAAGTAGCTTTACAAGCAATGATCTTAAATTGAAGCTCTTCTAGGATCAAATACGGGTTCAGTAAAGAAACCAAAACAAAATATCGATATAAAATATTTATATGACCCAGTTTATCTAAATAGCTTAAGCTTAACAAATTTAGCAAAGACAAGAAGGCTAGCCATGCATTCTTAAGCCTGAAGAGACCTTGAGTAAGGAGAAACATTCTCCACGTCACTGGTTCTCAACTTTCCCAATGCTATTTCGTAACTGCAGTTTTGCCATTGTTATGAATTTCAATGCAAATATCTAATGTACACGTGGTCCTAGGCCACCCCTGTAAAAAGGTTTTTCAACCCCCAAAGGGTCAAGGCTCATGGAGTCAGAAGCTGTTCCAAGCCCTTTGCCTAGGCCATTGCCTTGCTGCATCACAAGAAGTGAACATCTCAATTCCCGGTGACTGTCACCTGAGTGGCTCTTAAATTACAAAGTTTAGCTGCCAGAACAAGGTACATTCTTGTGCATAAAAGCACTGAAGTTCAGCTTTAATATTTATCAAATACCATATTTATTAAACATATGTAACCATCTATTTAAATTCTCTAGAAGCTTGCTGTTGAACACTTGGCAAAGACATATGTACTTAGGTGTAAATCTCCAAGTTAGCTTTTGTTAACCTGAACAGAGCCTTATAATCTTTAGTAAAAGATGGTTGTCAGCCACGTAGCTGTCTATGAGGTCACCAGCCAAGATGGAGGAAAGCCACATGGTTGCTGTTTAAAATATGTTTTTCTAACACATGTTTTACTTGCACACATATGCACAGTTGGATCCCAGTTACATACACATACATACAGTTAAAGCTAGCTTACATTTACACATAGAGTTAAATCCAAGTCACATACATATCCATATACACCCACACCCACCCACCCACACATAAACACACACACACAAACACAAACATATTAACATAAACAGTTTGCAGTGAAGAATCATCAGCTATTTTTAAAATGAAAACCAGCCAGAATTAATTTTTAAATTCAATATTTGCAGGTATAAAAAAACCACAACAAACATAGTTCACATCCTCATCTGATCTTCTACAACCTTCCATGTACCCTCAGTCCATTCCTTTGATACCTCAGACATTTACTTCAGACAAATTTCTCTCTTATTTTTCTGTTTATTATTTTAGTCTCCTGCTTTCTCTCTTATTTTTTAAACACAGAAATTCTTACCAAAGTCTTTCTTGTGATTCTCCTCAGTAGTCTAGAATATATTGTAGAGCTACAATATTTTAAACAAGAACAGAAATATATGCATATACCATAACAAGAATAACTCTAAATTTGCATCAACACTGTACTGGTGTGAAGAATCTATTGGAAGGCAGCCCTGGCTACAGCATTATAACATAGCTTCTACAGTTTAGCAACCATAGACAGTGACATTCCATTCTGCCCTTGGAGCCAAACCTTGGTCAGGGTTAGCAGGCAGCCCCAGGGCAGGTCTTGGGAGCCCCACCCATCAGCATGGGAGACAGAGTACAGCATGGGGACAAAAGATCACAGCCAACCCCAGATTCTCAAGTGCATGAGAGCAGTAGACTGAAAGGGACTCCATGTCTCAGCCAAGCCTCTCTGGGGCTATGATCCCAGAGGGGCAGTTCTCCATCAGCCTGGAGTTCCACAGCGTACCTGGGTCAGGAACACTCTGAGCTACTCAACACCCCACTGCCAGTTCCCACCTGCTTTGTGCCACACCAAAGTCTCCACCCTACAACTCCCCATTCGGAGGCCAGCCTTGAACCTGCAACATCTAAGCCATAGTGCCCATGGCCTGCCCCAGTGCCTGGCCATGCTGAGTGCCCACAGCTGCCATCCATGCCGTGCTGCACCACAACAATGAGCTTCCCCACCTGCTGCCTGTGCTCCTGGTCAGAGAGCAAGGGAGCAATGGGGCAGGAGCACTCTTAGTCTGTCCCAGTTCAACCAAAGGGGCCCTCTGTCCCTTCTGCTGGCCATCCAGCCCCAAAGGTTGTCCACAGGAGTCACAATGCACACACAAGCCCAGGCATAAAACATGCATACCTGTGGCCACATTTCTCACACAATTACACATTCATATAGGCAGGACATTCAAACAGAAAGGCAGACCATTTTCCCAGGGAAACAATGTCAGCTGACCACAAACAGATACGGAGTTCTCTGCCCCACTACAGATCTAACGCAAATAGCAGCACACTTTACTCTACCCACTACTGTCTAAAAGTCCAGTGTACTGAAAGACAGTCTCTCTTATAAATTGAGCCTGGTGTTGAAGGTCTGTCTTCGTAGCCTCACTTCCTTTGCTGAGACTCTAGATGGCAGGCATTCTGGGTGCTGTTCAAGGTCAAGAAGTAACAGCCTGTATCTAAGGCCCTTTACTGGGACCACTTAGTTGTGTGTGGATTTGCTAAGCTAGGCTTGGTACAGACCCAGTGCAGAACCCCTGGTGAGCCCCATCTTTCTCCATGTCCTATTAGGAGTTGTGTATTAATTGCTGAATGTTAGGTCATAAATTTTACCTGGGAGACAGAGCCCGCCAGCGCCAAAAGACTAAGAGGTGAGTCTTTGTCCTCATAGCCAAACACCCCAGCCTCTAGGCTTTGGGCCCAGGGGCACAACCCTGTGCCCCCACACCACCACCCATTGCAGTCCCAATTTCAGGCCAGCAGGCAAGTCTCCCGCAGACAGGTCGGAATACCACCATCCCCCACCAGACCCTGTAACCCACAAGCCCCACCTCTCCCAAACTCACCCTCTGAGACTGCAGCTCTCCCTGAGGCAGAGCCCTTCAGTGCCGATTGGACTAAGAGCTGCTACCTGAGACACAGAGTCCATGAGCACTGATTGGACCAAGAGCCCCGATTAGACCAAGAGCTCCCATTGGACCAAGAGAGGCTCCCTTAGACACAGACACTGTTTGCACCTAGTGGAGAAAGAGATGGGTAGATGTCAGTACAAAAATACAGTTAACAACATAAAGATCAATATGGCACCATCAGAACCTATGGTTCTACATCAGCAAGTCCTTAGCTGTGAGGATAATGTCAGGGACCAAAGGAGCTTTCTCATGAGTGATCAGATTGTATTCTTCCTCCAGCAACAAAAGTGCAGAAATGTGTGCAGTATTCCTGCTATAGGAAGCCTGTTAGAGACGCAGCACTCAGCATTTTTATTGGAATCCATAAATTTGCACTTTTTTGACCCTTCCATCTCCATATGTAACAATATTGACCATCTCCAGGCTTGTGGTAGAGACCTAGGTCCTCTCCTTAGTATATCCCTTCTTCACACAGGTGACCAGACATGGCTTTCTCCCTAAAAAGCTCAGCTTGCTAGCTTGACCCTTGGCTGATACTTTGGAAATAGGCTAGCAAACCTTTGCCAATGCTGAAAATTAATATTTTAATTTTGAACATAATGGAATTGGATATAATTATGATATATCAAGTTAAACTATGCCAAATTACAATGAAAAACAACTCCAAATTTTCAGTGCCTTTGGTGGTTACTCTGTAGTCAACATGATTAGACTGAGAAACATCTACAAGATTAGTGAAGTATACCCACCTACAGAAATGTCTCTGATAGTGGGTCCAGAGAGCATGGGATCATGATGAGTAGGACCTAAAAAATGGATGAATCCCTTGTGTATCCACAATAAGATGACATTGTTGGGAAATGGTTGAAGGCAGCATATCACTAAGGATGTATACTATATCCTTACTCCTGGCTGAATGCCCTCCTCTGATTCCCATCTGCCGAACGGTAAGGAACAACCTCTGCTACATCGACCGATTGTCCACATCCCTGGCAACTAAACAAGCGTTGACTGAACCTTCTGAGGTCAGGAGCTGAAAGATCCTTTCTTTCTCACTCACATTGTTCTGTCAGGCATTTGGTCACAGCAGTGAGAAAATTGTTTTGGTACCTCAGTACAACAAAAGTTCACTTTTCACCGAAATCTGGTGGAAATTGGTGAATTCCATGGGTTGGAAATGGAGAAGAATATGATCTTTGTTATCCATAGTTACTTGGAGACTCAGGTCTGTAGCTTGAAGTTTCTCTGTGTCCCACCCTGTCCCACAGCTGCTCAGTCCCAAGTAAACTTATAAAGGCTTGTATGTATTACAAACTGTATGGCCTATGGCTCAGGCTTCTTGCTAGCTAGCTCTTAATTCAGCTCATTTCTATTAATCTATGCATTGTCACATGGCTTCAATCACTACATTAGGACACTTGCTCAACTATGTTCATAGCAGTGCTATTCATAATAGTGAGAACCTGGAAATAACCTAGATGCCCCTCAACTGAAGAATGAATAAAGAAATAAATGTGGTACATTTATAAAATGAGATATTACTCAGCTGTTAAAAGCAATGACATCATGAAATTTTCAGGCAAGTGGAAGGCACTAGAAAAAATTATCCTGAGTGAGGTAACCCAGACTCAGAAAGACAAACATGGTATGTACTCACTTACAAGTGGGTATTAGCTGTTAAGTAAAGGATAACTATGCTGTAGTCTACAGCCCCTGAGAGGCTAGGTAACAAGGAGGGCCCAAAAGGGGTTGGGGATGCCATGGATTTCCCTTGGAAGGGGAAATATAAGAGATTTCCTGGGTAGACTGAGGGCCAGCATGGACACGAACATGAGAGATTGGGCTGAAGGGATGGTGGTGGGGAAGAGTAGTGGAAGAGACATCTTGATTGTGGGGGCATTTGGGAGCCAGGTAGAAACCTGGTGCCAGGGAAACTCCCAGGTATCCACAAGGACAACTCCAGCTAGGATCCCTAGTAATGGCGGAGAGGTGCCTGAACTAGCCTTCTCCTGTAATCAGATTGGCGACTACCCCAATGTCATCATAGAACCTTCATCCAGTGACTGATGAAAACAGGTGCAGAGATCCACAGCCAAGCACTGGGCTGAGCTCAAGGAGTCCTATTGAAGAGAGGGAGGAAGGATTGTACAAGACAGGAGGTCAAGGTCATCATAAGGGAACCCACAGAAACGAACTAACCTGGGCTCATAGGAGCTCACAGACTCTGGACCAACAGCCAGGGAGTCTGCATGGGACCAGCCTAGGCCTCCTACATGGGTGTGACGGTTGTGTAGCTTGATCTTGTGGGACTCCTAGTAGTGGAAGCAGGGCCTGTCCCTAAAACTTGGGCTCACTTCCTATTCCTCATACTGGGTTGCCTAGCCCAGCCTCAGTACAAAGGGAGGAACTTAGTCCTACCTCAACTTGTTAGGCCATGCTTTGTTGACACCCATGGGAGTCCTGTCCCTTTCTGAACAGAAACAGAGAATATTGTTTTAAGGTGTGTTACTTTTGTTTATGTTGTATTTCTTTAACTCTGTGAAGCTATGTTACTGTGCCTGTCTAAAACACCTGATGGTCTAATAAAGAGCTGAATGGCCAATGGCAAAGCAGGAGAAAGGATAGATGGGGCTGGCAGGCAGAGAGTATAAATAGAAGAAGAAATCTGGGGGGGGGGAGTAAAGAGCCAGAGAAGGAGGAGGATTCCAGGGGTCAGCCACCCAGCTACCCAGCCAGCCATGGAGTAAGAGAAAGATTTACAGAAGTAAGAGAACAGGAAAAGCCCAGAGGTAAAAGGTTTATGGACTAATTTAAAGTTAAGGAAAGCTGGCAAGAAACAAGCCAAGCGAAGGCCGAGAATTTATAATTAAGAATAAGTCTCCCCA
The DNA here is from genome assembly GCA_902168325.1 of Peromyscus nudipes. Taxonomy (NCBI): domain Eukaryota; kingdom Metazoa; phylum Chordata; class Mammalia; order Rodentia; family Cricetidae; genus Peromyscus; species Peromyscus nudipes. The sequence goes on along the minus strand of CABHPH010134042.1, from coordinate 4,462 downwards.
TGTGTGATTTATTTGGGAGCTGGGTGTTGGGCCACCCAAAAGAGTAATAAAAAAGCCAACAACAGAAGAGTGGATTGAGTGGGGAGTGTTGTTGGTTGTTTTTGCTCTTTTGGGGGAGCTAGCCACCCAGCTCCCAAATAAATCACACGAAGGCTTATTCTTAATTATAAATGCCTGACCTCAGCATGGCTTGTTTCTTGCCAGCCTTCCTTTACTTGAATTATCCCATCTACCTTTTGCCTCTGGGCTTTTCCCATTCTCTTACTTCTGTAACTCTTACTCTTACTCCATGGCTGGCTAGGCAGCTGACCCTGGAATCCTCCTCCTTCTCTGGCTCTTATTCCCCCCCACCCCCCGCTCCAGATTTCTTGTTCTATTTATTCTCTCTTGTAGCTGGAGATTTTTCCAGTCTCACTGGGGCCTGCTGCCACTTAGACCCAAGTAAACACATAGAGACTTACATTACTTATAAACTGTATGGCCATGGCAGGATTATTGCTAACTAGTTCTTATATCTTAAATTAACCCATTTCTATTCATCTATAAGTTGCCATGTGGCTTGTGGCTTACCGGTACTTTACATCTTACTTCTCCTGGTGGCTGCTGGCAGCGTCTCCTGACTCCACCTTCCACTTCCCAGAATTCTCCTCTCTGTTTATCCCACCTATACTATACTTCCTGCCTGGCTACTGGCCAATCAGCATTTTATTTATCAATCAATCAAAGCAACACATTCACAGCATACAGAAAAACATTCCCAGCACTCTCTGCCTGCCAGCCCCACTTATTTCTCTCTCCTGTCTCACTATTGGCTGTTCATCTCTTTATTAGACCATTAGGTGTTTTAGACAGGCACAGTAACACAGCTTCACAGAGTTAAAGAAATACAACATAAACAAAAGTAGCACACCTTAAAATAATATTGTACAACAGAGGAGGTTGGGGTAAGTGGGAGGAGGGAATTGGGGAAGGAGAGAGAGGAAACTTTCATGGAGATGTAAAATAAATGAATAAATTTAATTAATCAAAAATTGAACCAAAAATAAATAAATAAGTAAATTAATTAATTAATAAGTGGTTTTAGTTCTGATTTAGTTCTAATGCTAGTCCCTCTCTAAGTGAAGATTATTGAAGAAATGAATCTACATCAGAATAAAGAGAACTTCATTCTACTTGGTCTGAATAGAAAGTGGGAAAGACTGTTTCCAAATAGCCCAAGTCAATTTATATTTAGACAGTGGAGCTGTCTGCACCCGTCAGAGCTGCAGATGTGCTCTGGGTGCATCGTGTTACCTGGTGCCCCTGTCCCTCTCTCACACTCCACTGACATTGACTTGCAAGGGCAAACTTTATAGCAACAGAAGAATGAGCACTGGCAGAGAGACCTATAAGCCTGTGTCTGTGTCCAGACCCTGAATAACAGACAGATCAATCAAAGGTACAAGGCAGTTAGACTACTTCCCTCACTGTTGAGGGTTGTTGAGTTCCTGAGGAAAGTTGGTGGAGGGCCCACTCTTTAGAAAGCTACGTGAATGGCCTAAAATCATCTTAAAGGTAGCATGATTAGTTGCCTAGTGTATGTGAAGCCCTGGGTTTGAGCCCTAGTAAAATAAATCAATAAACGTATAGATAAAATCAGAAGAGAGAGACAGAGACAGAGACAGAGACAGAGACTGTGGTGATTTGAAGGAGAATGGCCTCCATAGACTCATATATTTGAATACTTGTTCCCCAGTTTTTGGAACTACTTGGGAAGGTTTAGAAGGTATGGCCTTGTTGGACTGTGTCACTGGGTGAGGGGACTGAGGTTTCAAAATCCTTGTGAAATATCCAGTGCTCTCTCTCTCTCTCTCTCTCTCTGTCTCTCTCTCTCTCTCCCTCTCTCTCTGTCTCTCTCCCTCTCTCTCT